>OLKM01005551.1:0-16784 GCA_900291075.1 Melanogrammus aeglefinus | reverse complement strand
CATCTTGGCACATATGCCCTCATGTGTTTCTGGCAGACGAAGCCTTCCCCTTGCGCCGTAACATCATGCGCCCCATGAACCCTGGCTCAACACTGGAGAAAAAAAAGTTTTAACAACCCGTCTCTCCTCACGTGCGAAGATGGTCGAGTGTGGCGTTTGGCATACTGGCATCCCCATGGAGAGTGTAAACTGTCGGGTGCTGTGATGTCTCTCCAGAAGTGGCAGAGAACGTCGGTAAGGCAACCTGCATGTTTCTGCATAACTTTCTGAGGTGGGATGACAGCACTACAATACCTGCTGGGTCATCTACTGGAACATCCACAGCTGAGCCATCGCAAGGTCTCCAGAACGCACCTCGCCTTGGCAACCAACAATGCTGGCAGAGATGTTTGTGCAGTGAGGAGGAAAGTTTGCTCAGTACTTCATGTCTGAAGCCTGGCGAGTTCCCTGGCAGGATAATATCTAGGCCTTACAAAGAACCAACAAATACCAACAGCTCTTTTAAGAGTTACCCAAAGTTTCTACTCTATTCCATTCATCACATCATTGTGTGGCTCCTATATATATCAAAAGTGGGTATTGTAGTGATAAACACACTCTAAAATGGTAAATCTCCTTCAGAATATCTAATGTAAGAGAAGAAGTACAAAGCAGAAGGTCAGTGTTTAAATTGTAATAATTTAATTTAATAATTTCATTCATTCTTCTCCCAAAATTAAATATATCAAAAAACAGTGAAACTGCATTCGACACTTAACCAATGCCTGTTTGCCGAGGCTCCAACCTTGCCAGTGTGGGTGCAAAATCTGAGAAGGGAAACGCTCTCCTGCCCATTCTCCTCTGTTAGCAATGGCACCTGGGAGGACCTGTTGCTGGTATGGGGTTTATGGTTGCAGTGTGCCCTCTTCCATCCCTCTTTGAATCTCTATAGGCCCAATTCTTGGCTGCTGTTGTTGTTGTTGAGGTGGGTTGTGGGGTGAGATGGAGAGGGTGGGCTAGATGTATGAAGATGGGGGCCGAGATGAACTGCCATTCGTAAGAACCCAGGCTCAGGAAACATGGTTGATCTTAATAACTGTGTCACGGAAATGTAGTCTGTCAGGTAGAGAAACACAGGACAAACACAACATTACCACACAGCATACACATTTCTTTCCTTGCTGCAATTCAACATGATTAAACACAGGAACAGTCTTACAGCTGAATGAGCTTACTCATTTGATATTTAGCCCTACAATTATGAATTTTGCCTGTTCGATCATGGCACATTAGCTCTATTCTCATTCTAAGTCTTACCTCAGTTGTTTTCACACATGCCATCAAAAATGCTCGTGGCCGTCTGGCTTGGCTGGTCCAAGTTGAGCTAAATGTGAGCCTTTCCCTGTACATAGGCTCCAGGAAAGACAATATGTTTACATATTCCAATGGTGCTATATGGCCTCCACCGATCCACTCCTTTCCATCTTCCTTCATCCTTTCTCTCTTTGCCGTACTTGCCTCTAAGGTATTTCCATTTGTCACGGCAATGCTCCCCTGCATCAAATCAAAACAGAAGTGATGTCATGACGGTTTTCATATAGGCCTACAGCTGGTCAAGACAGTACTCGACATTGTTTCAATGTTGAAAGCGCTCGTTTCGTCTTGGCATCGAATCAACGTCGGATTTTCAACCATAACTGACGGAGATTCAACCATCATTCAACCATAATCTAAACACTGTTAATAAGGTTGATTTTTAGTTGATTTAATATTGAAACAGTGTTACTGATTCAACCATCATTCAACCATGATCTAAACACCGTTAATAAGGTTGATTTTTAGTTGATTTAATATTGAAACAGTGTTACTGATTCAACATCATTCAACCATATGCTAAACAATGGTAAGCCTCTCCATTTAGGTTGATTTAATATTGAAAAATGTTACTTGATTTCAAACGTCATTTAAACATTTGTCAGCTGCTTTATTTGAGGCGAAAGAAGACTGGAAACGAAATGCAGGGAACCTGGAAAGTTGGTAAGCATGTGTTTTTCAAACTCATTTGTCACAAACCATGTTGGTAGTGATGGATATTTATTCATTTATTCCAGTTTCGGGTCACACGAAATGCAACAATCAAAATCAAATAGGCCAATCACACTTTCATTAATTAATTTAACTCTCATTTAGACAGTGAGACCATAAAACACCTGCCTTTTCAAATTCATATTTTGACCGGTGAAGTTAGTTCCTCTTCCACCCCTCCGCCCCCGCTCAGGAGCGTACCAATTAGCCACGTTTTACGGTATTGGAGAGAGTCCAAATGAGAATTTTTTTTATATCGTTACTGTCTTGCAGCGGCTGAAAGAGACAAGAACTAAATGAAATAAAAGATAAATAAACGTTCTCTTATTACTTTATAGCCTACAAAGTAAAATAAAAAGCTTAGTAGAAACACAATATAGGCCTAAGCCTACCACTGTCTGTACAGTAACATAAGGAGATATGCCTATAAAAACTGTAAAAAGGGGGAAACAGCTGTTTCCAAAGGTAATACATCCTGTGTTTTTGCACCTCTAAAGTTCTCGCAATCGACTTGTCATTGGCTTAAAACGATGTCTCGATGCATGGAATGTTGCATCCTGAATTTTTCTACCCCCTTACACACAATAAAACATAAATAATTTTTCAGTGAAGACTCTCAAGTAATAAAAAGGTAACAACGTTTGACTAAATGCCTTTTATGCTAATGCTACACATTAGGAAATATGTGTAGTTTTTAATATTCCTGACGGAATCCTTGAACAGAGATATGGTTCTTTTTTACAATCCATGCTTCTATCTAAGTTATAGCACCTACACACATCATTGCAGTTTTTAGGTTACAAGACTAAGGAACAAGTCAGTATAAACGTTACCAGAGGAGAGCAAAACCCACCAAACAATGCAAGTCCTGGATAAATGGTTTGGCTAAAATGCCCTGCCTTGCGTCCCTCTTTTCCTGCCCCAGTTTGAGTCACATGCCAGGGAGTTGCTTTAGAAGAACCCGGAGCATTCTTCGAATCATGGCTTTCAGATGAGGTTATCCCCCCACTGAAGCCAAAACGAGCAATCTAAAGGACAAGAATGAAAATATGTTGTTATAATGTTGCCTTAATTAAACATTTAAGTAACATTTCGTTTCCAAGATATTTTTTTCGGCAATTCTCACAAGCTTTATTGACAGATTCAGAGTGAAATGGGAGACACAGAAGAGGGGGAGATGAGTAAAGGTCACTGCAACGACGAAGACCGAGCCAATATGTGTGCGTGGCCTTATCCACTACGCCACCGGAAGCGCCCAAGTTAACATTGTCTTCTGATCTGTTAAGTAGGCTAACATTTCCAAAGAGTGAGGAGAAGCAGAATGGCTGATACTTTGCTGTTAATACAAAAAGCGTTATTGACTTTAATGTTAATTTAGTTTTAATATATTATGATACATGAGGACTGTTAGGTTTCTCTAATTTTACAATGGTTTTGTAAAATAAATTACGCAATATTTTTCCGAGACCGAAACGTCTGACTTCAATGAAAGTTTCGAACCTCAATTGAAGTCTTCCCATTGACTGCATTGGCAGTTTAGCTGGGGCCAAATCGGGTTGGCCCTGACTCTCGCCCAGGTGGTTTTAATGTCGGCTAGCTCATTTTTTAAAAAAATATAAACCCCACCTGGACAGCTCTTTCACAGTAACAAGACCTCTACCAGCATCTTTTCAATGTTGAGTTCTAAAGAAAAAGAAAATGGTTTGTGAATGTATTATTTATTAATAATGCATTATATTATTAATTATTTATTTAATTATGAATACATCATGTGAAACAGACATACCTTTCAAAAAGTGGTCCCTCTATTCGCGTAAAGTCCTATAAAATAAAATATAAACATCAATGCAATTATTACTTCAAACATGTTGCAGGTATTATTGAACTGCAACTATTGCCAACACAACCTGCTCTTCAGCCTCAAGGCCAAGGAAATTTTGGCAATTTAGGCTATACAATCATGCATATAGATTATCAAAATGTATTAATTAAATATTATAAAAAGATATGAAACATTAGCCTCGTTTCGATTTCGCCGTTTTGCTAGACCTGCGTATTATGGACGCTCGTTCTTGGCTAGGCGCACAAGCATTTGTGCAAACATTTGTGACTCAGCAAGATCCGCGTCATAGTTGCGCAGGTCTGAGCAGACGCCAACACAGCCACTCACTCGAGCATGCGTGCCATGAGTTGCTCACGGTTAAAACGTAAGTTTTCACACAATATATAGCTGCTTTCTTCTATATCTATATGTGGGTTCCGTATTCAAAATACTTTGTAGTGCATGTTGATAGATTGTGGTCTTACATGCATTTTCTATGCGTTTGGTCTGAAAAACAGTTTGGTAATGAAGCAAAGCTAAACAAGCTAGCAGTGTCCATTCCATGCCATGAACACCTGTGAATGGAAGCGGAACGCCGTAACGCCGCCCGCGAAGTCGGATGCTCGCGCGAATTCCGCGCGCAGAGCGCGTCCTCTCGTTCACCACCCAGACGCCGACCTTTCTCCGCGCCGGTCGCAAGCCGCCTCTGCCTCCAGCTGTTGTTTTAGTTTTAGTTGCTGTTGTTTTGTGCTAATGTGGATTGAATTTGGTCACAACTGTTTTAATATCTAGGACTATTACTTCATCAAAAGGGCAATATATTAACAATGTAAGGGGACACTTGGATTTGCACAGAAACTGAACTTGTGGAAGACCTTTTGATTTAAATAGGGTATACTTACTTGTTGATTCAATTGCAGTGGCAACAGCCTCCCAACATTATTCCTATTTGGTGTTGTCCTTGTAGAAGGGGTTGCTGGGGTTCGTTACAACTCATTGTACTTCTCCACTTCCCAAGATAAGTTTAACGTCGTCCATCTCACACCAACTCGTCTCTTGCCTCTTTCTCTCTTCTCTTTCGGCCTTCTCTTCTTTGTTTGCGTGTTTTGACACCCACCTCCCCCAACACCCCCTGCAGCCCGAGCCCACTCCGTGTCTTTCCTGTGTGTGTGTGTGTGTGTGTGTGTTGTGTGTGTGTGTGTGTGTGTGTGTGTGTTGTGTCCGTGTGTGTGTGTGTTTCGTGTGTGTGTGTGGTGTGTGTGTGTGTGCTATAGTTTTCATTCTCTCACGATCTTTTATATATATATATATATATATATATATATAATTATATATATATACTGAAAACCGCATCCAAAAAATATTATCGCATTGTCAATCTCGCTGTATTTTATTTTGAAAAGTTCTATTTTGAAAATTGGACCGGATTCTCCTTCGTTGTTTCATGCGTGACTTTCCTGCCAAGATTGACGCGAATCGCCTCGCGGCTCGCGCACAAAATAGAACAGAACGCTGCGGAAACGATCGCTGCACGGCGCGAGCGATGGCAGCGCTTTGCGAGCGCGTCGCGGCCGTGTGTGAAGACAGAACCAGTTAACATGCATGGCAAGCCAACCCCGCCATAAGAACGCCATCCGATTTAAGACGCGTTATCACCTTCATTTACGCCGTATAAATACGCCGTAAAATGTAGAAAAACGGCGTATTTTACGGGCCGTCATGCGCAAAAAAAGCGCCGCTTTTTACGCCGCAATTTAAGGCCTTTCAAAGAGCGCGCGTAAAATACGCGCTGTTTGAACATCAAAACGCGCGTAAAATACGGCGTTCTCTCTAGTATGCTAATAATCTCCGCCCTTCTTTTCTCTCAGCCAATGCATTTGAAGTGTTTGCGCCAATCGCTTGACCAAGACAAGCAAGACCAAATCAGTTCAAGCACAGATCTGCTTTGAGAATTTCTCCTCTTCATTTGGCGTTAGTTTGTAGCGTCATTTTAGATATATATATTATTAGTAAATGCAATTGCAAATGTGTGGTTTCCCGTGGCCCATTTGATTAGAGACGGCTTGACCTGTAGGCAGGATGTTGTCGGATCGGAATCCATTTTATTACCATATATTCTGTGGTTTTGTCAGATGGTTCACGCTTTTATGATCGCATGCTTTTTTTTCGTCGCAAGCCAGACCTCCTGTCGTTATGTTTATAGTTTCCAAAGACAGTGCCTTTTTAGTCAGCCAGCCAGATCATCTTGGTGTCTTGTAACAGCGCTTTTACAAAGTTAATTATATTTAAATATATTATAGCCATCGAGCCTTTATTTTCATTGGAGTTATCGTTACATCCTCCTCGTTCAATCGATATAAATACACAGTGGAAAAGGAGTGAGAGAGGGAGCCACAGTTTACAAAAGTGTCAAACAAGCTGTCCTCTAAATCACCATCTTCCCTAGGCCTTATATGGTTTTCATATGCCGACAAATGGTTGAAATAAGAGTAATCCTGTTGTGACCCGGCGTATATTAGACTTGCGTTAATGCAGAAATGCTTGCTGGCAGTGTCTTGTCTATTCAGTTTCAACACTCCAATTCCAGAAATTATGTTTTTCATGTCCGTCATGACTGCTCGAAATAAAGTCAGGTTGTGACTCGACATCTACTTGACTTATACACCTCGACGCAGGTCGAGGAAATGTTTTCTGGTTGGCGTGCCACTGCTTGGATAGGGAAAAAACCTACCTTTGCCATACGACTACTACATTGCTGCGTTAACAACTGACTCGTTAGCCCCTAACCCCTAAGAAGTTAGAAAAGCATTTATATTTAGATTTTAATATAATTAACTATAGTGATATGTCAATTAAAATATGATTTTGTGTTAAAACTCGGTACATTAATGAAGTGAAATAGGACCCATAGACCACCATCTAGAGTTCTAAATTAACGCACATTACTTTAACTTCTGCCACATTGCACTCTCTCCCTACAAGCTTTAAACTTGGTGTGACTCATTCCCATAGATAGGGATACTGATTGATAGAGGTTTTGGTATAGGCCTACCATGTTATGTTATTTTTTTATGTTAGTTGTTTTCTCTTAAACTGTACAAAAAAATATTAATTCAGAAGCTTTCATTTGATTCCATTTTTATTTATATGGTCCTTGTGGTTAAGGAGCAAGTCTTTCTTCTATCACAAGGAGTCTATAAAGGATATCAGGCCACGGATTATTAGCATTCCATGTTCTCCCCTGGGGCCACTGAGAGGGTCAAACTGTGCCTGAATGTGCTCCATCACTGCTTCTTCCAAAGGATAGTCGATATGAGGCACAGTTACCCTCTCTTGCCAGTCTACTAGCAATGCAACTTCTTCATCAGTTGCAGCAGCAGCAGGGGCAGCAGCAGCATGAGGAGGGGCAAGGCCAGCAGCATGAGGAGGGGCAGGGCCAGCAGCATGAGGAGGGGCAGGGACAGCAGCATGAGGAGGGGCCAAGGCCAGCAGCCATGGAGGGGGGCAGGGCCAGCAGCAGGTGAGGAGGGGCAAGGCCAGCAGCATGAGGAGGGGCAGGGCCAGCAGCATGAGGAGGGGCAGGGCCAGCAGCATGAGGAGGGGCAAGGCCAGCAGCATGAGGAGGGGAAAGGCCAGCAGCATGAGGAGGGGCAAGGCCAGCAGCATGAGGAGGGGCAGGGCCAGCAGCATGAGGAGGGGCAAGGCCAGCAGCATGAGGAGGGGCAAGGCCAGCAGCATGAGGAGGGGCAAGGCCAGCAGCATGAGGAGGGGCAGGGCCAGCAGCATGAGGAGGGGCAAGGCCAGCAGCAGTTCCTCCAAAAATGTACTGCATGGCAGATGAACTTCTTCCCTGCTGCTGGAGACACCCTTGAACAAAGATCTGCAATGGACTCATGTGACCTTCCGTCCTTAGCCCATGGTGATTCCACTGATGGACAAAGTCGGCTAAATCTCTGTTCAGCCTTGGAAGATACACATAATGGAGAGCCCAGAGATGCATATCACTGTCAGGGTTAATTATGCCCTCACTCTCCAAAAAGTGAAATAGGCTGTGGTCCACGTTTGTGAGTCCACGCCCAGAGATCCCCCCAGAGCCTCTCTATGCGTTGGTTGTGTACGCTCCTCCCTTGAATGGCGCTGCCTCGTCTAAAACCTCGGAAGAGGTTCATCATGAGGCACACAGAGACTGTTTTCTCTACTCCTTTGTCAGTCCTGACCCTGGAGGGCACACCATAGCGATCCACAGCATTGACAAAGCTTTCCAACACTGTGCTGCTGCGGTTGTTGGAGGAGGCACGGAGGAAAACAACCAGGCGACTGTAGCCATCTATCCCTCCATGGATCACCATCCTCCACCTACAAAAACATACTTAATATAAATGACAACGCAGCCACTGACATAAAATATTGCAAGTGCAAATATCTGATGTAATAACTGAGTTTAGAAATGGTAAATACCTTATCAACTTGTGGTTACCATCAATGTGCCACAAAGAGTTAGGACCTTGTACATGGTAGGTAGTCCGTCTCTCTGGTCTGGTCTCTGCAGTAAGGATCTAAGTGCAGCTGCCCCAGGGTTTTGTGCGCAGCATATTTTCTCGCACCCTTCTACGTTGGACACGGAGTCCCCTTGCACGCAGCGCCGCTCGTACTGACTCAGGAACCCACCAAGTCATTGCCAGAAACCAGCTCCGTGACTAGGTCATCCAGATCCGATTCGGGCATAGTTGAAAATGTCTGGCGCAGGTTTAACACTCTGTTATTAGAAGGAAAAAAATATGTTTAGCACATTATCAATCAATATTGATTGTTTTATAGTGTGTATGTCTGTGTGTAGATGTATATGATACATATACAAATTATAATGCATTGATGGAAAGCTCCATCACATAATGACAGAGCAAAAACAAATTAAACATGATTTAGCCACTTGCCTCAAACGTCGTTGAACAGTACGTTCGGACACATTAAGAACACCAGCCATCTGAGGTATGTTGAAGCCACAAGACCTCAGAAACAACATTGCCGAGTGATGGAAAAAGTAGGTGGTCCTCTCCTTCCTCCCTGAACCAACTGGGCGTGGTAACCAGAACCAACTGCAAAAACAGGAAAATTAGTCTTATCCCTATTTGGGAGAATATTTTATATACAATACGTCTATCTCCACGATTTCCTAAGTACATAGGCCTACAATAGTCAACCTAACAATCCTTACTCGTTGCTCATCGTTGCTCATTGCTTTTGTAATTTGTTACAGGATATTTTTGAGGTCAGTGTGTTTTGGTCTTGGGTTTTCCCATGTTTCATTTAACATATCCTCGGTCATTATCAGGAGGAGCAAAAATAGGTTAACTGTTCACGGTTCATGTGTTACAATCATGTAAGACAAATGATATAATACCTTGCCCTCCTTGATTACCAGCCATCGGATTTCTTCTAGCAATTCTGCTAGGTCGCTGAGAATTTGGTCAGCATCTTGGACATTAATCAAATTTCCCCTTGCCCACTGCAGGCTCCTCTGCATTATCTCCAACCTTGGAAAATAAAGCAAAAGTTAGGTTGACTTGACCATGACCACCAGCCAGATTATTTTTTAAATACAGCCCCTTGATAAATTTACATTAAAAAAGTATTTCTGCTAAATCTAAAAGGTTTAACAACTGCCATCTCACCTCGACTAAACGTTTGCATACAGCACGCAAGATGGATGCCTGAAGGCATCCATCTTGCGCAGTGGAGAGACGGTGGAGAACCAGCACCATCAATATGTAGGGCTACTACAGCGTTTCTACAGCTCGATTTGTTTTGCAATGAGTCCATATTTAAGGAGATATTACTGAAACGCATCAAAGGAAAAGGCGGAAAGATTTCCCCAAAAGAGAGCAATGTGGATCGGACAATATCTGGAATACACTGCCTGCAATGACCCCCCCCCCCCCCCCCCCCCCCCCCTAGATAACTTAGACGACTTCTTACTACGCAGAACGGCATCACTCTAATTTCCTTAAGTCGACAGTAGGTTCTCCGCACATCAGGGGTCAAATAGGAAGATGTCAGCCAACAATATGAAAGATCTGAGAAAAAATACCTGCGTAATGCTGATTGATGTTCGCCTACATGAGGCCCGTCCATCAGGGGACGTCGAATGGAGTCGTTGAGAATATTCCTGCAACGCAAGAGCAACGTTCTCCGAGCCATTATCTGTTGTGGGTTGATACCCTAACCCCAAAAATGCTACTCTATATAATTGGCCGAGCAGGTAACGCCCTTTCGATGGTCATCAGAAAAACACCTCCTGCTTTACATGTGGAAATTGAATTCCAATAAGTGTCTGCCCCCCCCTGCATTGTTTATTAATGGCCATCGTTTGGCCTATGTAAATCAGACTATTAGGGCCGTCTAGCACCATAGGGGGTCATCCCTATGTTCCCCGGGTCCTATGTTCCCCGTTTTTTCAAAAGAGTCCTATGTTCCCCTGTAGCAATATATACCGGGGAGCATAGGACCCTTTTTCTGAAAAAGGGTCCTATGCTCCCCACTGTGGCGGATACATAGGACCCTTTTCTGGGAAAAGGGTCCTATGTTCCCCGCAATCTCGCAGTCCTTTATTATGTCCATGAATCTCTCAATCTTTAAAAATATTTAAACTCTGACGCGGCATTCGCGTGATGACAGCCAACCAGCGTTCAACAGCGTGGCCACTGAATGAAATGTGTAACAGCCAATCAGCGTTCAACCGGCCAACTCAGTGCAGCGCAGGCCGGGGTGAACTGCAGCATGGAGGAGAAAGTGATTGTTGCCGTTTGCGTTTCCCGGAGCTCTATATGGTATAAATAAATATATATATAATATGCTATTATAATCTCGCCTCCGGACGGCCGTAGCGCGGGGAGCTCTCGTAGGGATTGGGCTTCTCGGAGTTTGTTTACCTGCGTTGCTATGGTTTCCGGTCTTGTGTGTTCCAACGGTTTATTAGGTAGGCCTGTAATAAATCTGTCTAATCAATACTTCATTCACTGCCTCTTCCGTGTTCCTTACAATATTATGAATAGAATGCGTCGGGTTCCCCAACGTCCCTCCCTCTTCCACAAAAGCTAGACATGCAATGGTGGTTATCTCCGCCGGAATTTGGCAGTAATGTTGGAAAAAGTAACAGACCGGGGAACATACATATCGGGGAACATTAGAACATAGGACCCTTTTTGGGAAATGCGGGGAACATGGGACCCTTTTTAAAAAAAAAAAAAAAAAGATCCTATGTTCCCCAGCCTCTTATTGCCTTCGAACATCAACATGGTCAACTCCCTCACATTTTGATCATGTTAGTTCCATGAACAGTATCAAACATTAATGCACTGATAGAAGAATGGAGTTGGTCTGCAAGTAGCAAGTAGTAGTTCTAATATTATTTACTTGGGCAGTGTGCTGCCAGGCACCTTCATTACCTTTTTAAGAATGTTTTTGCCATTGTAATAGACAAATTGGGACACATGACAAACTGATTTATAAAATAATTTATATATGAAAACCAGGAACTGAACACAAGGGGAATGAAAACAAGGTAAACAAACACATGGTTATCAAAGAAAATGACAGGAAGAACAGACATAGAAACACATGAGAAACTACTAGCTAAAAGTAAAACACAATAACTTATGAACACAATGTAGAAACTAAGCCACTACCCATGAAAGAACAAGGAAAAAGGGTGAGCAAATATATATTATTATTTTTAAATAAACAGATTATTTTTGTTTTTAAAGAACAAAAACAGACAAAAAGACGAAACTAAAAAGCTAAATTTTCCCAAAACCCAATGACCCCCTCAGTGCAAGACACATTAAATCCCGGAACTCCGTTTCGCATTCCATACCCCTGGGGAGAAACAGAGAGAGGCTGCAGGTGGAGGCAAAGGGTATGCGTTTTACACCTGCGGCTCCTGATCATAAAAATTGATCGAGCAACGGTCTGGAAATCCAAGCGGGGGGAGGCAGTCTGCTCCGGTGAGGAAAATCAGCAGTTCTTCAAATTTGACCCTCTGCAGACATCAGTTTAAAGTAATTAAACAAAGTCATCTTAGATTAGGATCTTAAGTCTCTATAATGTATGAGTAAATCAGGCTACATTAAACCATGTTGCATTCATATTACGATTGTTAGATATGTATATTATGTAGAATTCCTCAAGCAAGACATAATTTGACCTTGATATGAAATTCAAACATGATGCAGGAGCCAACAATCTATACAAAAATGTATTTACAGCTCTATATGATGATGAAGGCAGCCAAGAGCTAGTTTGAAACAGACCATCACGCTCCTCCTCAAAGACTAATTACTACTATTACAAACCTCTGGCAACTAATCCTCTCCTCATTTAAACGCAAATTGTCAAGAAGAGTCAAGATCAAAGTCAGGAAAGCATCAGACCCAGACTAATAGGCATAGTCTGTCAATGGAATGATGAATTACAATGCCAAAAAGTAATTCAGAATTTTACAATACCACGCACCTTCAATGGCCAACAGCCAGTCCTCAAATAGGTAGAGGGTGCTTTCCTCCATCTCCCACCTGTTGCTTCCTTCCTCGCTCCTTGCTTTGATAAAAAGCGACAGCAGTTTGTGCCGGGTGAGTTTTTCCCCAGTGTGGGTGAAGACCGGAACAAACTGCCTCCAGTAGGACTTGACCAGGTCCCAGAATCGGCCACAAGAATTCATGCCAGCAGTAAATTGCTGGATCATGCTTGCGACTCTGTTGAATAAATGGTTAGCCAGTTAATTTTCGAATCATGCCAGGTCATGTAATTATTAGTGCTGTCAGTTAAACGCGTTAATAACGGCGTTAACGCAAACCAATTTTAACGGTGTTAATTTTTTTATCGCGCGATTAACGCAAATTATTATTTAATAATTATTTTTTATTTTTTATTTTTGGCTGCTATGTTCAAGGCAGTATGTTTGTATGTTCGTTTAATTGCACTATAGGCTTTTTTTTTGTATCGTCCTGTTTTGATCAGTTTATGCCAATGTTGTTATCAATAAAAAAACATTTGCACAAGGCAAGCCGATGCACTTCTCCATGTTGATAAGAGCATTAAAATGAGAACAATTAATGGCACAAAGAAATCAAGGGATATTTAGCATAGAAAAAAGATTTGCGATTAATTGTGAGTTAACTATGACATTAATGCGATTAAATATTTTAATCGCTTGACAGCACCAGTAATAATACAATGACTTTGATTTGTAAACAGTTTGCATTTACAGTTTGTACATTACTCCATGAGGTCTCAAGAGTGAACTGAAAAAGCTTAGAAAATACAAAGACATGGTCTCGCTCTCTGTGGAAATTAGTTATTCATAACACTTGTTTCACACACTCATGTACACAAACTTCAATTTTCCTGAACAAAGTCATAGAAGTTATACATGCAGGCCAAACCAACAAACCCTTTCAGGGAAGTACAGTATATACAGGCCATCACCTCCCAATAATGAAAAAGGTCTATAATTTTGCACAAAGTAAAACTATCTTACCGATGAAAAATGAAATGCGCCACAACTCGGTTAAGGACTCGTGGGAGATCCTGGAGGTTGGCAGTGCAGACTGTTGGTCCACCACAGCCAGCAATCCAGTCCCCACACTGAAAAAAATTAAACATTGGCTCAAATTAAAAAAATTGAGGTAATCGATCACACCTAATATTGTAGTTTCATACAATATAAATAATTCATTTGATTTGACCTGAAATATTTAACTTCATGTAAACCCATTTCTGAAGGTTGAACCAAAGCAATTATTTCAGATTTTACTAAATTAAAATAAATACATTGGTTTTATTACTGAATATAAATTATTATACTTTGGTTCAACCTGAATTATTTTAAATTCATTTAAACAACTTTTGAATATGGGAGCAAATCTTTTTTTTTAAAGTTTGTCTCAACTAAAAATTTTAAGTCATCATAATTTAATATTTATAGACCTGAATTAAAAAAAATAATTTTAATACCTTTTGATTTACTCAGAAGCCATTCCTTTTCAACACAAAATTTTATTGTTGAATTAAGATTTAGAACATGAACATGATGACCAAGATTAAGAACATCTCAACCATAACGATTACAAACAGCATTTTTTTTTTTTTTCCCACTGAACCTTTTTTTCTCACTGAACAGTGACCATTCCATCAAGGAATAATTCCTTGATGTGTAAGTGTCAAACAACAACGTTAGTGTAAGGTGTTCAAACAACAACCTCAGATAAAAAACGGTACAAAGTCTTTGGTTGGAGTGGAACTCAACTGTGCCTACTCTTGGCTGTAAAGCTGGGTATTCAGCCTTATGAATTTTTGGGAGACATTTTTTCACCCACCAAGCTCCATCAGGACTTTTTGCACAAACTCAAGGGTGTACTGCAGATTTTTTTGGATATTTTATGTGTTGAGGCGTAGGTGAGTTCCGAAGAACATAGCAACAGCCGTGTTGCTATTGTGGGCACCTCTCTGAGGACCTCCTGTTCCGTCAAATGACGATTTTAATGTCCTCGTTTTCCACTGACGATTGCCATGGCTGCTTCATTTTCCTGCATATCCTGCACACACAAAAAAAATCAACAAATGAGACAATTAGAAAAGAGCATTTCCTGGAAGACCATGCATGTCAATGCTGAACAACATACAGTGCTATGTTGCATCTATAAAACAAAAGTGGTATATAGTATGTGTCTGTGTTAGTGTCAGAGATTCCCTTACCTGGCATTCTTTTAATGAGGGTGATGAAACAGTTCACCCAGGGTAGATCATTAAAGATTTGAAGATGCACTCTCTTTCTAATTGTGATGTCCACAGTCTGAGGAAGAATAGGTATATTAAAAGCACGTACACCCCAACTATTCAACTAGGGATCCACGGAGAACCAAACTCATTACATAGATACCTCATCTAAAACCTGCAAAGTTGGCTTGGTCTGCTCTTTCACACGTTCCTCCCTTGCTCCTGTGATGGACCTTCCAGCAGTTTCGACGTGTGCTTGTCCAACTGCGCTAAGAACTTTGTCCTCCAGGGAACTGTTGTCACCTCGCTGTGAACTCAGGCATTAATCTGGAGAAACAAAAACAGAGCAATGCAGAAAGGAAGTGTATTAATACATTTCTTTTCTGTAATAAAGACCTATGTTTTTGAAGGTTCAAAAATCATCTTTCATGTGAATGTGTCTAATTAATTGGCATTAATAAAAATATTAAGTCCCTCTCCTCTCAAAAATAGGTCTAAGGTGCTTTATATCTAAAAACATACCTCTTCCATCTGAAAAAATGCTGGCCATCTTTCCAACATGTCTTCAATGCTCGGCTGCTTATGCACTATTTCTTGTCTACGGTATCCAAACGTTTTTGCCATCTTTTCTTTTATTGTTTGACGGTTGTTTTTTTTCTGTAGTTCAGTCAAAAGAGAAACCCTCTCTTGTTCCAGGCTTCTTGTAGTCTCGCCACTTGGCAAAGATGGAAAATGATTGGCCTCAGCTCGTCTAGGTCTCTTGACATTCTTTGCTGGGTAGGAGTCCCCTTGAGACTTGGATTTCAACGAATTCACTGTGACCTCAGCAGATGTACCGTGTGCCTTAAGTTGGGTCCTGTAGTTGGCCATTTTCATCTTCATCCTGCGCTTCCAACCATAACTCTCATTGTAAGACCCTGGTTCTTGTTGTAGGCAGGGTGCTTTCTTTTGTCAGTGTTCAGCAACATCACTGAGTCAGAATCTTCAGGTATTAGGTGTGTATGCATAGATAACTTTCAGCTATCTTTCTCCAGTACGTCTGACAGCATTTTTGAGCTGAGTAGGTGTCAGATCTATTTGTGGCTTTCTCATGTACTCTGCATTCCCCCTCTGCAGTTTGACTTCTGTGTCAGTTCAGTCGAGAGTCGTGGACTATCGGAGTCTGTCGGCACTGTTGGTCCTTAGTGAGTCTGAGGAATGGGGCTGCTTTTAAGCAGTATTGTGTCTTCTGTATGTGCAGACACTGAGGAGTCATCACTCTCCAGTTCCAACCATAGTGATGTCTACTCCCCTGGGGGATCTCAGTGCTGTTATACAATGACGAAACAGAGTGTAAGATAGGGTCAGGTCTAACTGGATTACTTTTGAGAACTGCAAGATCCTTATTTACATTGTAGAAGGTGGAGATCAAACATGTTCCCAAAATCGGTTGTCTTTTACTGCTAGCCCTTATGAATCCCCCCTCAATCCACATGCATCTTGACCTCATCGATTAACTCTTCCTAGTGAATTGGGAAATCCCCGTTGTGTAGCTCCATTTCTCACGCTGCTGTCGTCACTCAGCGATAAT
This sequence comes from Melanogrammus aeglefinus, assembly GCA_900291075.1. NCBI lineage: Eukaryota > Metazoa > Chordata > Actinopteri > Gadiformes > Gadidae > Melanogrammus > Melanogrammus aeglefinus. The sequence goes on along the minus strand of OLKM01005551.1, from coordinate 555 downwards.
CCAGCAACTCGAACGCGGTGCTGTCTTCTGTCATGGGTGGCCTGTGAGAAAGAGAGAAAAAGAGACGAGAGAAAATATGAAGATGCTCTTTATAATATTTGTTAATAGTTAATATTTTCACGTTAACTTTTACAGAGATTATATATACTGCCGTAGAAAATATTTTCTTCCTGCTCCCTCTTCTCAGTAAACGAGCGAGATGCAGTAGATTTGGCTCCCGCCAATGATTATAAAGGAAATATATTCTGCTTGAACAAAAACCTCCTCCAGTAGGCCTGATATCGTCGGATGCACGTGAAATAGTATCTGAATTAACTGTTTTGTTATGGCTCAAAAGAAGTCTTCTTCACCTCTGAGAAAGTGAAGTTAGAACTATAAATCATTGGAAATATACTCTAGTCGAGTTAGACAAGTAAAATCTAAAAGATCAAATTTTTTTATGCACCTCTCTTTTGTTGTTTACTCACACTTTTAAGTACTGGACCTTGATACACATGTATGATCTTCTTGAGCGTATCTAAGTGCTATTTCCTCGCAATTGTGTAGTCAGCAAGG
>OLKM01005550.1:0-16787 GCA_900291075.1 Melanogrammus aeglefinus | reverse complement strand
TCATAAATAGACCTTCCACATGTTAACGAGACCGTATCGAACTAACAAGAGCCGTTAAAGGAGTGTCACTTGGTGGGTACCCTCACGCAGAGGAAGGAGCCGCCCCCACCAATCCATGAGACTGAAAGACGTCTCTCAGCCAGCGCTATATGATAAGTGGGAGGGTCGCTACCGCCACGTCCAGCAGCAGCTCCCCCCTGGTCCCGTGCAGGATCTTGACCAGGTTGCCGATGCTCTTCTCCCAGATGTACACAGCGCATGCTGCCGGGCGGAGCCGGCCACAATGTACTCTCCGTCCCCAGAGAAGCAGCAGCGCTTCCAGGGAGTTCTGACCACAGAAGGGTGCGTGATTGAAGAAGGTGTAAGTGACGATGCCGACGTCGGGAAGGACACCGACGTCGGCATCCAATACGTGGATGAGGCGCGTCAGTGTTTCTGTTTCTGATTGCGATCGGTGCGTGCCTGTTCGTGCTTGTCTGTGCCGCTACTATATTAGCAGCAGTCTATAATTCCAGTACATTGCCCTCTAATTCACTATTCCATCGGTTCTAGGTGTGTCAATTATGAGATCTATTGTATTCCTGACCATCCCTGGAAAGATTCTTCCTTGCTAGTTAAGGGAGTTTTTGTAACGTCATAAATATTTGACCTGTTAAGCCCTTAGAGACTGTAACGGTGATTTAGGGCTACACAAATACAATTGAACCACATCATTTAATGCCTGTTTGCGTTTGTAGGCCACTGGTCACCTGTTGACCAGATCCTGGAGCTTCTGGAGGGGCTCCGGCTCCCCGTCCTTGCCACACGTGAGGATCTCCCTGCCGTCGTACACCCTGATGATCCGGTCCGCCGTGTTGATGAGGAAACAACTGCAGCACAGACCAAAGGAGGAACGCGGGAGATCAGCATGGAGCAGGAGAAAGGTCCACTTAATAATAAGCTCTATTCACGGGGTTAGTGTATACAACAACCAGTACGGCCCTGTGCTATATATATATATATATTATATATATATAGATATCTTTAGTTGAGAAGGGTCACTCCTTACTTTACTGCCCTTGCGTGCAAATTCAATGGACTTGGATGGCGTTGTGTTGCTGGTGCCTGTGGTGACCCTGAAGGAGGCCACCAGCTCCTGGGTGTGTGGTGTTCAGGGACCAGGAGCTCTACGCAGACAACCACTTCAACATTTACGTGGAGGTTCCAAACATATTTGTCCTAACATTTTGTTCTCCACAGTCAATCTGGATGATGGGGGGTGGATTCTCAACATCTTGCCTTCTACAAGCCTAAAGTCCCATGAAGGATGCCTCGTTTAAAAAGGAAAGTCATAGTGTGTCTGTAACGGCCAACAGACCGAACAGCAGTACGGCTTCCAGCATTTGGCAATGTCAAGGTTTACTGTTTCAAAATATTCTCACCATTCTTAAATCAAAGGACTTTTTTTCTCATTGAAACCATTTAATTATGACCTGCACTTGTCATTTCCTCTCGATTCTCCACAAACCCATCACCCACCCTGGGGATAAAACTATTAAGAGCATAAAAGGGGGCGTCAATATAGCACCACAGGTTCTGGATACGTTGAGTGCATAGAGGGAGTGTTGAGAACCGAGCACAGCTTCAGAAACTATGCTAGTAAACAATACTGAAGATGCCGGCCACAGCGCTGACCTTCCCCTTGGCGTTTCCAGTGTAGATGAACTCCCCCCGTCTGTCAAAGGCGGCCACCACGTTGAGGTCCGAGTCGTCGTCCACAGGTAGGACCACGTGTTTGGAGTCTGACAGCGTCAACAACACCGGAGCCGACTTCATGGGACAGACCAGAACTTTGTCCCTGAAACACAGACAGCATGTTTGACGGAAATACACTTAAAATACTAAACACTTATCCCCTTGCAAAAGCCATTGAACCCCCGCCACAATCTGGTAATAAGTCTCAAATGACTGTTATCTATGCATAGTCATCTATGCAATTTTGTCACCATTACTGAAGCATCACGATGAGGCGACGTTTGTGGATGTGCTGAGCTCTGCCTGGGCAGTGGTTAATGTTGATTGCTGCTTCCAAGAGAGGGTTATGCTTCTCGGATACTTATACTGTAACACCAGGGTGTGAAGCATTTCATGTACGAGCTTGCTCGTACACAACGACGGCACTGTGACGGCACGACAAACATGTGCCGTCTGAATGAAGATATCGTCGTCTATAATAAATGATGAGTCATCCAAACACGTTGCTCCACTTACAGGTCTCTTGGATGATACTGGAGTTTTAGAATTGGCGATGGAAACCGGAATCTCTGGTCGCAGTCCCCCGTCAGGACGTCCCACTGAGACACGATGTTGTCTGTTGAGGCGCTGACCAGCTTGTGGCCATCCCGACTCCAGCTGTAGGTAGAGAACAACTGTGTAAGCCTAGACTAGACTTGCGCTTTAGGCAGTCCTAGAAAATGAGCTTTGAGCATACGCAGTTCGCAATTGACGAGTAACAAACAATAGTCTAGCTACAGTTGTGTCTGCTGTATTTTACCATAAGGAGCACACGGGGTGGATGTGGGCGCTGATGATCTTAGCGATGCCTCGCGTGAGGAAGTCCCAGATGACGATGCGCCCGTCGTTGCAGCCCACCGCCAGCAGGGTGCCCCAGCGGTTGAAGGTGCAGGTGAGGGCCATACTGATGCAGTCGAGGGTGCCATCTGCCTCCTGTCAAATCACCCAAAACAATCAATGACATTGTAATGTACGGTCACATGGTGATTCCATCGTGAGATAAAATGCTAATTGTATTTGTTTTTAATACGCCCACTCGGCATGGATATCCTTATCTGAGCCGACATGGGACAACGTTTTTCTGCACTGAGGACACGGCTGGACATTAGTCACAGGTATAAATACTAGAAGACGATGATTGATGAAAGAATAGATCCAGGTGGCAACACTTTACGGCTAAGCTCATCACTTAGTGGTGATGGAGATACGACACGCGGGGTTGGTACAACAGCACAGGTGAGTGCGGAGTGTCGGGTCATAAGGAGGCTCGTGGACTATGTTAGTCGGTCCACTACAGAGTCCTGGTGATGACGTTAGTGGGTCCAGTACAGAGTCCTGTTGATTACGTTAATCGGTCCACTACAGAGTCCAGGTGATGACGTTAGTGGGTCCAGTACAAAGTCCTGTTGATGACGTTAGTGGGTCCACTACAGAGACGAGTGGGCTACTACAGAGTCCTGGGTATGACATTAGTCGGTCTACTACAGAGTCCTGTTGATGACGACATTAGTCGGTCTACTACAGAGTCCTGTTGATGACATTAGTGGGTCCAGTACAGAGTCTGGGTGATGACGTTAGTGGGTCTACTACAGAGTCCTGGTGATAATGTTAGTAGGTCCAGTACAGAGTCCTTGTGATGACGTTAGTGGGTCCAGTACAGAGTCCAGGTGATGACGTTAGTGGGTCCACTACAGAGACTAGTGGGCTACTACAGAGTCTGAGTGATAATGTTAGTAGGTCCACTACATAGTCCTGGTGATAATGTTAGTAGGTCCAGTACATAGTCCTGGTGATAATGTTAGTAGGTCCAGTACAGAGTCCAGGTGATGACGTTAGTGGGTCCAGTACAGAGTCCTGTTGATGACGTTAATCGGTCCACTACAGAGTCCTGGTGATAATGTTAGTAGGTCCAGTACAGAGCCCAGGTGATGACATTATTAGGTCCAGTACAGAGTCCAGGTGATGACATTATTAGGTCCAGTACAGAGCCCAGGTGATGACATTAGTAGGTCTAGTACAGAGTCCAGGTGATGACTTACCTCGGGGTAGTTCTGACCAAACGATTCTTCAGACAGAAATCAGCCATGAGCCCAATATGGAAGGAAGCAAATTAGCCTTCATTAGAGTTAACCTTTCAGAGTAAATGGTTGCAATTAAAATACACATCCATGAATAAGAAGCTGTTGATAGTACGCGTTCTGTTTGATGAATTAAAGTGCAACGGACGTTTTAAAGTCCTCGTTGATCAGACTGTCCATGTATGGAGCTAGGTAGCTAATGGGTTAGAATGGCTACCTTCGCAGTGATCGATCAGAAACAGACACAGGAACATCTCAACATGTTATAAAACACATATATACATAGCTTACCGAGTAACTCTAAATTCATGTTTGCAATCAGAGATTCCGTCTATTAACTCTGAAAATGCTACGACCACAACATTTAGCGCTTAGCTTGGTTGCTAACAACAATCAATGCGACTGGCGCTCATAGAGGACCACAAACAAAGTGTTCTCACACATGCCTGTATTAAATAAAGATTACATTATGAAGAATAACAACCAATACAATGGTAATATGTATTTATACAATGCAACACAAACACAATTAGTATATTTCATATTTCAAATTACACGACAGAAAAGCAATTTCCAATCGTTTAATGATATATTATCCGGCTGAAGTTGCAGTAGGTAGGCTACTATGTAACATTTAGTAGAATGCGCTATGAGAAAAGGAGTACGGAGAGAAGGAGATGTTTTATGGTTGATTAGATTCAAACTCTTATTCTCTTCTATACACACACACACACACACACACACACACACACACACACACACACACACACACACACACACACACACACACACACACACACCACACACCACACACACAGACACACACACACACACACACATATTATTAAGATGCAGCTCTTGCCTGCGGATTCAGCACACTGCTCTTTTGTGGAGACCAGAGGCAATTTTCAAAAGCAAATCAGGTCTCTTTTGTTTGGTTAGGTCCAAGCCAGCATCCAAATACTACCAGGTTTTCTTGTGGTATCTCAAAGATCCAAATCTTGTGTTGGGGTGAAATGACAGACAGTCTGAATTTATGGACAAATTGGACATCTATGAGGGTTAAAGGAGACATATTATGGTGTTTTCCCAACAAGTAGGCCTAAACATAGTATTTGAGGTCCAGAAAAAATGTTTTTGAAGCTGTTTGCTGGAAATAGCTTTTCCCCTCTGTTTCAGTCCCTTCAGAATGCTCTGTTTCTGGTGTCTGTAGCTTTAATGCAAATGAGCTGCTCCCCATTGACCAATGAGCTGTCAGACTGAACCATAGCATGGTGGAGAAGGGGTTGTTGCCGTTTGCGGACTCCTGGAGCTCTATCTATATCATAAAATATAATAATAATATTATAGATGGGTATTGATATAATATTATATCTAATATCACGGCCAGAAGCTATGTGCACCTCGGATGATATTATGAATCATTAAGACTGCGTCTGACGTCTCTGGTACTTCCACAACAAGGAAAGACTCGTAGTGGGGGATATCTCGGCCATGGTTGAGAGGAATTGGGGGAAAGGAACTTTGGCTTGTTTCCCAATGTGAAGGCTGCAGGCTTGCTAGTCCTTGCTCCATAGTCCTATGGAGATGAGACTAGAGTGCTAGCTCGAGTGCTTCCTATCTTTTGTAACGTTCAGACTTTGGAATGACTTGCTAGTGTGGAAGCGCTTCCGCTTTTTAATACTGCGTTTCCGCATGCTAACACTGTGTGCACTTATGAAGAAAAACATGGGAGCAATCAAGCTGATCGATATTTTATTTTGACCTTCGTCTATGAATGTGGTCATGTCTCCTTCGCATGGAGCCTCTTTGAGGAAGTCACAAAAGCTTCGTTGGGGTTGATCGAATCATCTTTATTAAAAAAATAATAATAATTTTTAAAACTAAGTGAAATTGACTGAGAACTTAATTCATGCATCACATTTACTGTATGGCTCAGTACTATCATGCAGGGGAAAAAAGACAAAGAAAGTGATGATAAACATGTATTTATTTGGATATATTATTTAACTGATCTGATTCATTCATTCATATAGGCCTACCTACAATCTACCAGTGCGTTGAACACATAAGTACACTATATTAAAATACAATTATATACGTTAATTATGAATTACAAACATTGCAAATGATCGGTGGTGCATTTATTTGAACATTGGATCCCCCAAGAGCTTCTCACCGATAGTGGCAGTAGGCCTATCCCTTCCACCGGTAAACAAGTGTTTGTGAGCCTCCTTTCGCTGGGCTGACCCTAACAAAAAAAGATTAAACACAAACATAAATAGGTATACATAAATAATGTAATCTTGTGAGCAAGTAAATTTACATTGTTGACAGTGGTGTTTAACACCAGCTAGCTACGGCCATGCAAAATATAGCAACATATTGGAACATGGCGCTGTCACACCAAATTTGTACCGGCTGCCAAATTTGTACCGGGTGACGTAATCCATTCAAACCTGCCTAGCAACAGATGACCGCGCCGCGGACGATCGCGAGATGACCGCGGACGATCGCGAGATGACCGAGTTTACTGGCCAAATGAAATGCAATACAAATATAAAGTAAAAACAAGTGTTATCTAGCGATCCGTTATCTGTATTATGTTATTTTGTCTCTGGCAACATGAGCGCGAATGTTTTTTGAAACCTGCTTTATACACTCAGTTTACTAGCTTAATGCGATTAAACAATAAAATCCAATACGAATATAAAGTTAGTAACTCTAATAAATGTAATTAGGAACGCTAATAAATGTAGGCCTAATGTGTTATCTGTCTGGTCGCGTTCCGTGAACTATATCGAGAATGTTCGCGAACTTTCCTACGTCATTCGACGCGATCGTCCGCGGTCATCTCGCGATCTTCCGCGGTCATCTCGCGATCTTCCGCGGTCATCTCGCGATCGTCCGCGGCGCGGTCATCAGTTGCTAGGCAGGTTTGAATGGATTACGTCACCCGGTACAAATTTGGCAGCCGGTGTTCTGTCGATTTCTGCTGCTTTGTCGAAAATTGCAACCGCAGCATAAACCGATAGGTTTGTCTATCGATTCACGCTACTCTTATCAAACTAAAATCATTACAGACGATCTATGTATCGCAACAGCTACATTTGAATGCATTTAAGATACTCACCCTTGACTGTGAATTTTTGACTGTACCTTCTGAGGTTCAGTCTTTGTGACTTATTATACCCAGAAGGGTATATTCCCTCAGAAAGGTAGTTATAAACCTCTTCCCACTTTTCTTCCATCGCTACAAAGAGCAAAGTTGTTATTAATAAATCTTTTTAAGAAGGAGGAAAACAAAAAATTGTGAATTGATTTTGGACATTTAAAATGTATTCTTCACACCCAGTAGGTAGAATTTAGATATGGGCTGAACATGTAATGAATTACATCAAAATATAGTGCTATGTTACGAGAGTGGCGTATGTGTGTGCGTGGGAATGTCTTTGTGTGTGTGTGGGCGACGCGTGGCGTCCACGAATGAGTCGACGGTCGAGTGAGCGAGCGATTGCGCGAGTGTCAGTCTAGGAGGAACTAAACGAGTCCGGTTGTGTTTTTTTGCGTATACGTGTAATGTTAAATAAAGTATCAACACGTCAAAAAACCCGTGCCCGTGTTCTTCCCGACCTACAAACGGACCCACTGCCGGTTAGTGAAGGGTGTTACCCCCGAAAGGACATCGGCCCTGGAGGACACTTTCTCCCCTGTGCTCCCCGACTACGGTCTGAGAGCCAAGGAACAGGAAAGGTGTAACAGCTAGTATTTTTTTTGGTGAACATGGGAGTAATTATCAAGAGTAGTATCCCAAAAGGAATGAAAATCAGTCTTGTTATATTTATCGCTCGGAATCACGGTTAACAGCAGCGAAGACTGAAGGGCAGCAAAAATTTATGGGCGTGGAAATGCAAATTGGGAAATCGGTACTGCGCATGCGCAGAACCACAAAGTAGCAGATCTCGACGGGTAGGAGAAATCGACAGAACACCGGTACAAATTTGGTGTGACAGCGCCCACACCCGTGGTCGCCACAGTATCATTAAGTTGCAAAAACGTTTGAAAAGTGGTACAGGTCTTTAAGCTTGATGATGAATCTATAAAAACCAATACGGCACAAAATATTTCTGAAATCTTTAATATAACTTTGCTTACATTTGAACGTGTACTGCTTTCCCTCTGCCATTTTTAATATCCCGTGTAGCAAGTGTGAAGTTTTGAACGCGGTGGATTATGGGTAGTTTTGGCTCGTCGACGATCCAGCGATGCATCCTTGAAAAATCTCGGAATTCTCAAAAACAAAGGACGTGAAAATGGCGCGAATTTCGAGTGTCCTCAGCATTGGAACAGTGCTTTTGGCGTTCTATGACGTAGCGTCCTTAAAAAGGCGGCCGTTGAGCATGCTTCCTTGACATTGGGAAACTCTGAAGTCCATGAACTGCGACATTGAGGAGAAAGGATTGTCCTCCGGGAGCTGAGCTGCCGTACTTGCCCACGTGCTCCCACTGCCGCCAAAGCTTTGACGGCAGTCCGGCAGCTCAGCTCCGGGAGTACAATGCCTTTCCCTTCCATGTCTCCTCCTCTGGACTGCCGCCGAAGCAGAGAAAGGGATTGTACTCCCGGAGCTTCGCCGCAAGGCTGCCGCTGTGTTCCCTCCGCCGGAGCTGCTTGTCCTCTGGTCCACAAAATCTTAGCTATGATCTGATTGGAGGGGAGTGGGAAAGTGAAAGGTAATATTAAACTGTTCCCCCTCCCTACGTAGGAGGGGGCGTCGAAATTGACTCGCTCGTTTGGCAACTGTAGGCGTGGTGCATCCAGAAATTCATATCACTCAAAAAATCGTGGACATGTAGTGCCGGAGGAAAAGGAGGACGGAGGCAACGTAATAAGAGCCGTTTTAATCCAGAAAAACAGAGCAGAGCAATCACTCTCAGTGCATGGCTAGAAGAACTAATGTAACCGCATAAACCATCCCCCTACCACGTTGGACTTCCCAGCCACGTGCTGGATGTCTGTGGTGAAATCGAAGATGTAGGAGATTTGGCGCTGCTGGCGGTCGGACCAAGGCTCCGTGGTCTTGGACATGGCGTGTGTGAGCGGCTTGTGGTCCACGTAGGCCGTAAACTCATTCCTTCCAGCATAAAACGGAAGTGTCTGACCGCGAGCCACAGCCCGAGAAGCTCACTGTCGAAGGTGCTGTACTTGCGCTCTCTGGGAGACAGCTGGCGGCTGAAGAATGCGAGTGGCTGCCAAGCATCCCCAACCCACTGCTCGTACTGCCCCCACAGCAAAGTCTAATACATCCGTGGTGAGAGCAGTGGGCACAGAGGGTGAGGGGTGGGCCGCCTTGGTGTCCTGGAAAGCCTTGACGCGTTCCGCCGTCCAGTCGACCGGTTGCCTCAGAGCCTTGGCTTCCTGGCCCTCATACAGCGGTTGCAGGATGTGAGCTATGTGGTGGAGGAAGCGATAGTAGAAAGTCACCATCCCGATGAACCCCTATAGCTCGCTGACTGTGTAGGGGCGTGGGAAGGCTGCAACGGCTTCAACCTTCGAGGGTAGGGGGGTCACACCCTCCGCGGAGACCTGATGCCCGACAAGGTCAAGGGTGTCCCGTCCGAACTCACACTTCGCCAGTTTGACAATCAGCCCATGTTGGCTGAGCCGCGTGAAGAGGGTCCGGAGGTGTGACAGGTGCTTCTCTTCCGTGGTGCTCGCGACGAGGATGTCATCCAAGTAGACGAAGAGGAAGGGAGCACCGAGTGCATGAGGTGTTGGAAGGTCTGCGCCGCGTACCTCAGGCCAAAGGGCATCCGCAGAAACTCGAAGAGACCGAAGGGGGTGACGACAACGGCTATCTTAGGGACGTCCTCTTTGTCCCCTTTAACCGTCTAAATCAATGGTATTTAAAATAGTATTCGAGTGTATACTCTAGAAAACCGAATGGCACATGTGGGGTGCATGGATAGGTCATGCTCTCGATGACAAAAGTTGTTGAGAAAATGGCATGGAGGATTAAAGCTTCAAATGTCTTTGAGCAGCACTCGGCCGATTATTACATTAGTGATGTGGGTTTTCCGAACTATCCGGTTCTCAAGAGACTACAAAACACATTTTTCGATCAAACTACTGATTGGATGGAGGAAACACAAAAGTAGGATGAATGATTCCATTTTCTTTATTTGAAGGGCAAGTAAGGCATTGACATTCAAACTCGCACCAATACTGTCCATCAGCAATGGATTTGCATATACATAACTTACATTTTGCATTGAAATGTTGTAATTCAAACTAAATACTTCCAACGTACTCCTGATCTTGCAGACATAAACAGGTATTCGATCAAGAAGTACTTTGACTTTCTAGAGTTCCAGTATGTAGGCAAACGACTGGAGCTTTCAGGATTCATGAGGTTAGAAGACACTTGCTTAAATTAAACTGTGTACTTGTCATGAGATAATGACGGTGTGAATGATCCAATTATTCATTTACAAGTGATTCCAAAACACTAACCTAAACCTGCATCTCATCTCATCTTGAGAACAGTTTTAGAGTATTGTTGCTAGCCACAAGTCATAGTCAAGGCCCTCTTTGACTTTGACTCGATGTCTGAGGAATAATCACACCCAACGATTATTCCTTACTTCCCTCTCAAGAAAAAACACACTTAAAAAATAAGAGCGCCGAATAAAGTATCCACATGCAATTCACTGGTCTGTACATAGGAAGATAAGAAAGTTCTGGAACGCTGAAAGACAAGGACCAGCCACACATAGAAACGCTCCGTGGCTCAGGGTGGGGCAGTAAAGCGAAATGTTGACAAGTCCATGTGATCATCCTCACTCCGCCTTGTCTTTCCTTTTGGCCGTAAAGGGGACCTTATTGGCGACCGTGGAGCCCATGGAAGATACGCCCCCGGCCACTGCGGACACGCCCCCCTTCACCAACCCGACGCCATAGGAGGGCACCGAGGTCACTGCAGTCTTGGTGATCTCCAGGCTCTTTCCGCCCACCCAGGCCACGCCCCCCACGGCCGCTCCAACGACCCCTTTGGTGACGTTGAACAGTCCGCCGGTGACGCGCCACACCATGCCGCCACACACATGCCGGGCCGCGGCCACAGGATGCTCCTTACCAGGATCTGGAGAGGAAAAGGGAAAACATGGTGGATTTAGGGCCGTCGTCCTGACCGGGCTGGAGTCAATCTGCAGTGTTTGATTAGGTCCATGGTCCAAGAGGGCTAGATTAAATCTGCAGTGTTTGATTAGGTCCATCGTCCTGACATGGCTAGATTAAATCTGCAGTGTTTGCAGGACACCGTTTTTCTTTCAAATAATTTATCGACGCACCACATTCAGCTGTAATATTGATCAGTGTTGTTTGGAAAATATTAAGAAGGGGCAGTAGGTACGATATAAGAGCTAGTATTTTAGTGTAAATTGTTAGAAATGGCCCAGCCATCCGTCAGCTTTCAGTGAGTCTGATGCTCTGAGAACATCAATCAATCAGATATTCCTTTAACTGAAACAAGGCTAATTATGGTAACCACAGGTATGTGAATCATTGGATTCTCACATTCCTCTCTGGTGATGTCAGGGGCCTCAGAAAAGAAATGAGGATCAAGTAGTTCCAGCTTGCCCGGATATTTCTCTTCACACAGGTGGTTCGCTTTTTGGAGCTAAGAGGGCAGAGCCAGTTAATATTGGGCCACTGTATTTCCTGAATTTGATGATTGGTTGTTGAATCCCTTAGCATGATTCAAGGTGTTTGCCTCAACTTGAATATATCTTCTCCTCATGCATGAGGCTGGTATAGGACCAGTAAGCCGTCACAATGCTTCATAGGGAATTCCTGCTACGTAGAACAAACCAAAACAATGCGCATGAATTGGGATCAGAGGGAACGATTTATCTGTTCGTTTTTTTTCTACTATGTGACCCCAGAGGGGCGCCTAACTGTACGCTCACACCAAAAGCTGTAAAAGATGCAAAATCGGCAAATGGCTCAAAACCCAACGCTGTCCAAAATATTTACAGCTCCTATCGCTCTTGCGTTTTCTCTCGTATGTTTACTGGGACCACCCACGCCGACGAGAGACATCGACATTCCGATTGGCTGGTGCTCATTTACAGCCGAAACGCTACTAGCTAATTTGCATAGAGTTGAGCTGTTTTCAACTCTCATTTACAGCTTTACAGCTTTAAAGCCATCGCTCAAGCATTTTTACTCGCTCCAATCGTTTTATCGCTCATGTCTAATAGAAAGTGAGACGGCCCGTTTAACGGTCAAACGCTTTAACAGCATTTGGTGTTGAACGCAGTTAGATCTTGTTCCGAGACAGTGCTTATTTTTTCAGTATTTATTCAGTTTTATGGTATAGGACCCTAATGTGTAGGTATGTATGTACATAATTTATTGTTTATGTTGAAAATAATTTAGCTATACAAGTTCTTATGTATCTCGTCTTGGTTTGCCCTCTTATAGACAATGAACAAAAATGTATGCAAGATTCACCATGTGACCTTCAATTATAGATTTTTCCTCTCTACTATAGTTTAGTAGTATTAGTACTCTCATGAACAGAGAAATACTGCACAACAGTGGCATTAATAAAAGTCTGCCTGGATGGGTTGTGCGTGCGAACGAGAGGTCGGTTTTGCCACTTTGCGGTGAAATGCCGGCATACTACGTTTGGAATGCATGGATCCCCTACCCTTATCCTCTTTATCCCAGTCTGACCAGAGCCTATACATCCGCCTCTGTCTGACCTTTTTTCAACGAAGCTTCTCCCTTAACAATGGCAGACACCCATTTGTTTGAACTGCAGAGAAAATGGCCCTTACTCTATATTGCAGTTTTCATTCAATACAGTATATTCACATCCAAACACGGAGTCCATGGTTTGTTTTTGATTAAAAGCTGTGAGTTTGTCAAATCTGGGCGAACAGTGTTTCAATCTTCGCTTCAAATTAGTTTTGACCAATCATGTTAGTCTTGGGGATCTGTTAACATTACATGGATCACAACTAATGAACAATCTGAACCACAACAAACACGAAATGTCGTGCCAATTTCTATTTGTATTTTGCCGTTTGTACCCATCATCTCCTTTTTTGTATTTTTAAATGAGTGCCACTTTTTTCAAAAATTTCTAGTTTCGAATTGATCAAAAACGCCAGTTTTTTTTGATCGTTTTTGCCGGTTATTTTCCTAGCAAAATTATGATATCCTTATAATTAATTATACGTCATACTTTTCTTAAAACATTTGTTCATAACAAATAATGTAGGCAAATGTTAGTGTATTGTAGGCTGTGTAGTGGCCTGTTTATTTCCCCTGCGGAACAAAGAGTAGAGCAGTAGAACGAAGAGAGTAGAGCAGTAAAACGAAGTGAAAAGAGCAGTAGAACAAAGAGAAAAGAACAGTAGAACAAAGGGAAGAGCAGTGGAACGAAGAGAGAAGAGCAGTGGAACATAGAAGTTGAAACAAAAAAGAGCAATTGAAACATAGACTATTTTCTGACTGCATAAGTCACCATAATTAAGCAGCATCGAGTTCAGTTCTACACACTGGACCTTGAAAAGAAACAAACCAGCTATGTTTGAAGTAAGGGGTGACAAAATAACTCCAAAACTGACATTTTTTACGAAATAAAGTTAATTTCACCTTGGACAAATAAACTACTACACCGTAGTGCACCCAACATGCCAAAATATGCAAAGATGTCCTCTCATGCACTAATGTCCATAGAGTTAATGACAGAACAGTGAACCAGAGAACAGCGCGGTCGTACCTGCAGCTGGGTCGCTCTCCAGCCCCTCCGTGTTCTCCCCGGAGTGGCTGGTCCCGGGCCTCTCTTCTGAGCTCACGTGGTTAACGTCCTGGAAGGTTTCAGGAGAAAGGATCACAGTAAGAAGACAGCCCTCGACGTGGGACAGACTACAGCACAAAGCCAGAGTCCTCTGTAGCTTGAAAAAGACCAGGGGTTATAACACCTCTTTCTAGGCCTTTAGTTAATGCAGTTCCCCAATTAACAGGTTAAGGTCCATTTAGACAGGTCAGGTTGTGGGGAGGATGATAGGTAACAAATTAAGTGCAAGTTAAGAAACATAGCCTTTTTAGAAGAAACAGTGTTTGCTCTGTGAAGATAAACAGTGTGGACTAAGAGAGGTAAACCCCTGTGGACTAAGGGCGGTATAACTCCCGTGCACTAAGGTAAGTATAACCCCTGTGGACTGGACTAAGGGCGGTATAACCCCCGTGCACTAAGGTAAGTATAACCCCTGTTGACTGGACTAAGGGAGGTATAACCCCCGTGCACTAAGGTAAGTATAACCCCTGTGGAATGGACTAAGGGAGGTATAACCCCTGTGGACTAAGGTAAGTATAACCCCTGTGGAATGGACTAAGGTAAGTATAACCCCTGTGGAATGGACTAAGGTAAGTATAACCCCTGTGGAATGGACTAAGGTAAGTATAACCCCTGTGGACTAAGGTAAATATAACCCCTGTGGACCGGACTAAGGTAAGTATAACCCCTGTGGACTAAGGTACATACTGTATGGACTGGCCTAAATTAAGTATAATCCCTGTGGACCGGACTAAAGTAAGTATAACCCTGTGGATTGGACTAAGGGTGGTAACCCCTGTGGACTAAGGTACATACTGTATAACTCCTGTGGACTGGACTAAGTTAAGTGTTATCCCTGTAGATTAGACTAAAGTAAGTATAACCCCTGTGGACTGGACTAAGGTAAGTGTAAGGGAGGTATTTAAGTCTGAAGGCACGATGAAACTGCCACGTTGAAAAGGGGCAGAAATAAAGCGCCCATTATGTAACGTGTAACGATTGCGACTCGATGCGTCAGACTCTTAAAAGTTATTAAAGTTTTCAGAAACAGAAACCACCGAGCAATACTTGGTCTGTTAATGCACTGTGAGAAGTGGTCTTCTATATTTATACATTCCTGTGAAAGTAACGATTATAGTCTTCGATGACTACTCGTGAAACTTTAACAAACAATTTAACAAAACAATTGTATAGGATATTGAAAAAGGGATTCCCCGTCATACTCAAACTACTAGAACACCCTGTGATCGATCAATCAAGTTACCTTCACCATGGCACCGGGAGTCTTCTCGTGGCTGCAGAAGGACTTTAATAGAGTTGAGTTGATATTAAAGTGCACCTGGTGGTGAATCAACAGCCTCCCTCTGCTACTTTTATCTGCAGGAGGCTTATTCTGACGTCCACAGGAAGTGCAGACCTTCTCCGAGCACAGAGCTACTGTGGTTGTAGAGGGTGTCCCTCAGTGCAGCATCCTCCAGTTTATTGCGGACACGTGGCGCCTCCACTGAACCTCCACACAGCACTGGTTACACTAACATCTCCGGACATGCGTCACCCCCTACACGTCAACAATCTTTTTTTTTTAACTGTAATAAACTTTGTGGCGCAATAGCCTTGGCCGTGATCTGGAACACATTCAGTGACAACTGGGAATACAACTTTAACGTGTTTTAAAAAGCAACTAAATAGATTAAATCCGTGCGTGGGTTGCACGTACACGGGTGTCTACTGGGTCGTACTGGGTGAACTGGTCTGGGCCCCGCCCCCCAGTGACTGGGACACGTCACCACGTCCAGTTCCAATAAGTTTTACACACTATATTTAAGACCGGCGTGCAGTTCGAGGACTGCTATCACTAAAATGCAAAGCAAAAGTTAACAAGATTGTGTGTTGCGCAACATACTCATGTTTTACACACGGGCTCCTGCTGGCCGTGACGATGAATGTTAACATAGGGCCCCCTGCTGGCCGTGATGAGGAGGAGGCCCAGAGAACGGGGCTCAGGGGGAAATCTAGAACATCACGGAGCTGCTGGTTTTGGGGTGTCACTAGACTGGCCAGATCAACATTATGAGTGCACAAACGGTCCCACAATTACAAACTCAAATGAGAGTTTCGTTTCCATGATAAAAAAAATATTTTATTTAAATTCAAAATGCTAGAAAACAGTAGTTTTGAAAAAGGTCAAAATGGGCCCTTCTAACGAAAGGTACTGCGGGTTCTTTAAGAATCAACGCGTTGATGCCCTTTAGCCCACCTCTGGGTGTTGGAAGGAGGGTCCAAGGTTCGGATCCTCTGGAGAGCAGCATGGCTCGATGGACCGAACCAGTAAGTTGGCCACTAACCATGTGGTTGGCAGAGGAGCCCAAGACTAAAGGATTTCATTGCCAGCGACTGCTCTGTAATTTGTTGTGCATAAAACAATAAAACCATCTTGAATTCTTGAATCTTGAAACAGTCCAACCACCACCAACTTGCTGAACCTTATTTGCGTGCAAATTTAAAATTGGTATAATCACATTTGGTGAAAATATGTTATTTGCAGAGTAAATATTATTTTAGCATTTTCAATTCAAATACTTGAACTCCAATCCTAACTTGCATCATTGATAGTGAAGTCATGCAGCACATGCTTGTTGGGAGTATGGGATTTGGCATTTCATTGACCTACTGTAAGGGGAAATGAAAACAAGATATTCGTACATCCTTCTGCTGTAAGGTTGTAGAAAACAGCTGTTTGTTTCCTACATCTACTTGCCTTTCTTGCACTGTCAGTTTTGGTTCCATTTTTTGAATTTAAACAAAATAAGCTTAACTGTCTCAACTTCCTGGCCTTTCCTGGTCAGATGTTTCCTTATTAGTTTCAAATTGTAATTTTCGTTTATGAATGTCAAATCCTTTTACCATGTGATGATTTAGTCGTTTACCTTACTTGATGTAATACTTGTCTTTGTTAAGTCATTTAATCCGTAAAATTCTTAGTGAAATTATGAAAGGGTACAACTGCAGGCTTCTTCGTGTGAGACATTTCAACCAAGTTTTCATACATTTTAGTTACTGGCATTGTTCTCCATTCCAATGAATGCCGT
>OLKM01005549.1:0-16789 GCA_900291075.1 Melanogrammus aeglefinus | reverse complement strand
ATAATTGAAATAGTTTGTTAGCAGGAAACTGCAATTTATCTCGAAGGGAGGGGCATGGAGAGCAGTGTGTCGTTAAGCCCACTGCTTGTACCCTGGACAGCGTGAATGGCATACAGTCCTCACAGAAGATGACATATATTACTCCTTAATCTGTTGAAATCGAATTTAGTTTCATCAAGATCCATTCGTTCATCAAATGAGTTTTATTTATTTATGTTTTATAGATGGCGATTAATAATTTCTTTGTAGTTCATTTCAGTAATTAAGACACAACCTCTGGCGCACCTAGGTGTATTTTGCGGACAATTACTACTACTACCGCTTTAGCGGCGCGATGATAGCTGAACTAGGGGCAAGTGAGTAATTTCTGAGATTTAAGAATTCGGCCTAACCGGTATCTTTGTCTTTCCATTTCCGGCACTGCCTGAGCGTTTTGACCTTGGGCTTTCAATTTTTGAGATTGAACGAACAACTTCGTCTCCGCACTTACTGAACAAATAGGCAGACTCGCCTTGCACGTGCTCGCAAGTGCTACTGAAAACCTCATTTAAAGAATTGCTGCTTCGCAGGAATACTTGTTCGTGGATGTTACCAATGGATATAAAAAACAACATGGGCACTTGCCAGAACCAATATGAGACACTGGCAACAACTTTTTCTCATATTTTTGAATAAGCTCCAAAGCTCCATTTTAATACAAAAGTTGTGCTAATCATTCACCATATTGGTATGCAAGAGAGAACTGGACGGACGGGTCTTGGCTTGGGACCCACATTTTACCAGTCACTTAAAATGGCGCACATTTCCACGACCCACTAGATTCAAGGTTCCGCGCATCCCCTTTTGGGAACGCAACCAACCAGTTGTGAAAAGGACCACTGATCTGAAGGACTATAGGACTATACAATGTAGAGCCACAAACACAGTTTAAAGTTGATTCGCATGGATCTCGGGTACTGTGCATTTTACATTGTCATCTACATTTAGGGCATTTAGCGACGCTTGTTATCCAAAGCTGACTGACAATAAGTACATGTTGTAAATAAAGGAGTGCGACATATTCGCTGTCGGTACAGTATAGTGTTATAGACCAGTGGCAGTACACATCACCTGGCTACCACTTCCCCGTGTTACAGCAATGATAGCAGCTAGTGCAAGTTGCTACAGGTAAGTACTCGTCTAACACAATACCGATACATTACACAGTGGTACAATGGGGGCGGGGGGGTGGCTATGCAGAGTCGAGGGTGGCTTTGAAGGTGTAGTCTTGAGTCTTTTCGGAATATGTGAGCGAATCTGCTGGAGGTCCGAGAGATCGGCAGGAGTCGTTCCACCAGCTGAGGGTCCAAAAGCCGGAAATTGTGGACTTGCGGCGACTTTTGCATAAAGGCTTTTTTCCTTGGGCGATGGCAGTACCAGAGTTCCAGCTGAGGTAGATTGAGCGGAGGATCGAGCTGGAGGGTGTGGCTTTGGCAGATGTTGGAGGTAGGGCAGGCAGTTCCATCGACTGCCTGTGTATGCAGTACCGATCCGGTCTTAAATTTGCATGCAGCTACTACTACAGGGAGCCGTGGAGGTCGCGAAGAGGGGTGGTTGACATGGGAGACTCGGTAGGTTAAACACGAGGGCGCGGCATGCCGCATTCTGGATGCGCCTGCAAAGGTTTATCGCTGAGGCAGGAAGTCCAGCAGGAGTGAGTTGCAGTAGTTGAGGGCGGAGATTGATCAGTGATTGGACTTAGAGCTTGAGCTGCTTTCCCTTTGAGGAGGGACCGGATTTCTGCGGATGTTGTGTAAGTGCAATCTGCAGCATCGGCACCGCCGCACCACCATTTTGATTTTCATACCCGGTTCTCATGTAATGATAAGTTCATGTCCTACGATGATAATTGACATCTGTCATAACCTTTTAGCCGGGAGCCTTCAGGAGATTACTTCCTTCATAAGTTCAGGTGTTATAAAAACTGATTTATTTCTAATATTTGATCAAAGTTGTTCACCATTACAGAAAAACCTCAATACTTATGCTCAACATAAACTGAAAACAAATTCCTTGCATCCCCCTCAAAAGGGTTTCCTAGGTTGCTGTTTAAACAGAAAGTGTCCTTTGCCGTTATCTATTACATTGCTCATTGTGCTGTGTTTTTACTTTATTTGTCAGATTACGAAAACTCTAACCTCTAAACAGCTTCAGGTATGTCTTGTTGTTGTTGTTTGGTTCTTCTGCGTGAATAATTAAGGAACAATTATCTATGTTAACTTTGTATTTAATTGCTGTTCAGGTCTTATACAAAACAAATAATTGAAGAGATAGATTTTCTCTCAGAACCCCACACACACACAGTTTTTCTTCTGGAGTTCTAGAACACTTGATCATGTGAAACCGAGATCAGAAGAAGAAGACATGTGATTACAATATAATTAATTATCACAAAAATTCGGACAATAAATAAGAGTCACACGAGGACTGCTAAGCGTACGTAGGAGTACAAACAACAGTAGTGAATAATTCTTCTGTATTTGATTATTAGTATAAGTATATAAGTATTAGTATTAGTATTAGTATTATTATCTCTATAGATGACAGTTTCCTTTCATGGCTTAAATCACCGCAACCATATGGCTACTGCATACCAGATAAATCGTAATTTATAGTGCGGTAAAATTATTGCTTCCCCTACCAAGAGTTATGCTACTTTCATGCATTGGCTGGTGTGACCAACTGGCAATCGGCATCCCATTAAGACCCTTGACCAATTGCTCAATATGCAATAACCGATTATCTCCCACAGGTAAAGACGAGGGCTCCAATCAGAATCAAAGCTATATAGGGAGTGTGGAGAACGTGAGCCACTATTCTCTTTCAATCCCACATTGAGGCCGCTTGCGACACACGGGAGATGTTGGCAGGGTTGGAGGAGGAGTTACGAGGGTTTGGTTGTTAGGGTTGGGGTTAGGGGTTAGGCAATTAGCCTGGCCATCATCATGCACCTCCATCTCTGTCTCCTCCCACGGTTCACTGCCTTCCTCACCTGCAATAGTTGTGGACAGGCAACACAGACAGCAAGTATCATGTAATGTGTAATCCTATCAAACAAATGGTGGTTTAAATTATAACAAGAGGATAATTTCAGTTAGTCGCAGCTTTGCCTTTAAACCGGAATCATAATGGAAGCTCATCTGTGAAAGTCCATTACGTGTCCATAAAGTAAGGTGTCCTGTCCAGCCTGCGCTGGTCTCAGTTTTGATGGCGGCCAGCCTCAGCTTACCCGATCAGCCTGTCTCGTCCTCCCATCCACCTCTGGCCGGTACCTGGCCAAACAGGACGAAACACAACAAAGGTGTCAACAATGGGGACAACATTGGATCAACGTGATGTTGTTTTTACAAACAGTGTCGTATTTCATGTAGTTATTTTATATATATATGGTGTACAGTTATTTATATATTTTAACATAACATGTGGCCTATCATTTGGTTCACCCAGTACCCATATCAAAAATCACTCTTCACAGAAAAATCCCCTTTCAGGTTCAGTCAGTGATAGGAAATGCGTGTGCATTTCATGCTTGGTCACTGGAATACCGCCGAGCAGCACGTCCTTTGACGCTTTGAGGGCAGGGCGATGGATTGTTTCAGAGAGCTAGTGGGTGGGTTGTTTAAGAGAGAGACATGGATAGCCACAGTCCTCGCCTCTCAGCTCAGCCCCTGCTTGGGGCCATGCTCTCGGTTTCCACCACAGTGGTAAAAAAAATAACAAGAAGGAAATAAGTAGGCATCTATCTTTTATTAGCTTTTTCAGATTCAGGCTTTTTTTGGCCAGATACGCTTGGAAATACAAGATTATGACTTGGGTTCATAGATGCTTGTTGCATTTCATTAGATCAGATAGGATAGGTTTTTAGAGGCTTCCATTTCTTTGAAGCTGCTTTGTCTTCCACATAAAGAAAAATGAAGTTATTCAAATACAAGATCCCATCTTAAATCAAACTGGACCTGACAGAGGGGGTCCAGTCTATTTCTCTCTTTCTCCGTAGCAACTGGTAGACTGGAGATGACCTCACATAAATGTAGATTCCCCAGAGTTGTGTAAAGTTTAAACCCAGTTTCAGATCAAAATAATAGCGCGTTGGAATCTGGTGATGCAAAAGCACATCCAAAATGAACGTTAATGCTCCGCTGTTTGGCAAATGATGAGAAACATTTTGATAAACGCGGGGAAGTGTCCACTTGTGCATTGCCTGTTAAATCGCAGTTTATAAAAAAAGTATTGTTGGCGCTCGGGCTAGTTACTAGGTACATCTCTGACGCCATGCAACGGCTTAAGACACTCGGCAGCTAACCAGTTCACACTTTGTCTGCAACGCTCTCAAACCTTTTTTCATATACCCGATCTTTGCTCTGAACTGGGCTTAAGGGAGAGTCAGTTATTTGTTTCGCCTTCAACGCACTTACTCAGACTGACACTGAGTAAGTTTCAGTCTATTTATTTAGCATGTTTTGTATTTTTTGGTGCATTTTCTACACTGTTTATTTGTTAAACTTTGTAGTATGTGGGTATGGGAGCGGCCCATAACAATCAGTTGGAAAATAATGGAGGTCAATGGATCGCCAAATGCCCAATTTCAGCAGTTTTTATGTGTGTAATAGTTTGAGTCTTTGATTGTTGAACATACGCGTTGAACAGAGAGAGACAGACACAGTCGGGTAACGTTAGTTGCAGTAATCTCTATTTTATTGACAAGTCTCAAAAGAAAAGGTAGGCTAACGTTAAGAGTCATGCACGTCAGCCATGACACCTGTAATGCATAACGCAAAAAGGCATAGACATAGAATAACTTGTGTCTTTATTTATCAAACACTTTTAGAGGATGCGCATTGAAGGTGCGTAATGGCGCCAAAGAATTACATTGGAGAATTCCATAGTCTAAATCTATAGACATTTGCAAATCAACACAAACAATTGCAGGCCACGCCTCTGTAAGAAAGATATATTGTACAAAATATATAAATAAAAAATGTTCATGGTTTATCAATTTTCAACTACCCCTTTTTTTTCTTTGCTGCCTTTGGCATCAACCATGTGAAGTTAGTTCAAATGAAAGACAATGCAATTCTCCATATACAGTATGTATGTATATATATAAATTATATATACAGAATAGTTAATCTTTTATTTTTAAATATGACCTTGGCCTTAAAAATTAAATAACTCAAAACTGTTGACTGGAATCCTGGTGATTTCCTCATCTCAGCTCCATAACTACATAACTGATACATACTGCATAGGATACAACTGTTTTTACATCTTATATACGTACAAAATATGAAATTATATACCACATAATTTTATTAGAATAAAAATATATATATATTTAAACTAAATATAGATTGTCGTATAGTAACTTTCAGGTGAGGATGTACATCTAAATATTAATTACCCTATATCAAAGTATTAATTAAAAGTTTTATAGTTAATAAATTTTTCGGTTGATGAGATCTGATTTTAGTGGTTATATACAGCCATGATCAACGCTGATGAGAGGAGGGTACTGTATTTGTACCTGGATTTGTTCCAACTTGGTGTTCCAATTTCCTGCATCAACTGCTCGAGAAAGGCACACATCACTGCAGCACAGCGGGTATACAATAGACGATTGTATTCATCAATTCATTCAATTCCTTTGTTAACAACATTTTAGAATAGCAAATAACTTTTGAAAATGAATGAAACACATGAACATTTTTACAGCGACACAAAAACCTTTGGCAAGCACACACATTATGGCTAGAACCAAGTGAACCCCAGGTACAATCAGGTGGAGAGATATGAATATGCTCTGTTGCAGCTTCATGAACTCAAGCCTTTTATTATGACCAGTGTGTGTAAGTGGCAGTTAATACTACAAGCTAATGAAAAAACAGTGCTTTAAGTGCTGCTTCCTATCATTTCTCTCGCTATAGTTTAGGGCTATTAGATCATTCTCCTTATCTTACTATTTACCTTATCTTCTCTCAACGTATTTTAAGCGTGTACTTTTAAGACCTTTGGAAATATACTTTATATCCACGTCACACATATTGAGGAATTCAAACTACATTACGACCTTGGATTACATTACGTTGATGGATTTCATTGGCAGGTTTCTCTCACAGCAGATTACAGACTCTTCTGGGTCCATTCACTGTTTCTTCTTCCCTTCACACTCCAACGCGCTGCGTAGTTTCAAGGAATCAGTTTCCTCGTCCTTAAAACAGTTTGCACTCGTCAGAGAGGACTCACAGTTGACTTGAGTCATGACATGGTACGTATTAGTAGTCATCAAACCCCCGTTTTGGCTTGAATTAAGTCTAACAAATATAAAAGAAATGAACTGCAATGTTCAAATGTAATTTATTCCAAAATGTATTAAAATAGTCTAGTATAAATAGAAGGATATTGCACTCTAAAACCTTTTCTATCAACGTGGGTTGGATGCTCCTGATGAGGTGTTTAATGTGTGAATGTGCTTGTAGCGTCACAATGCTCACTAACCTGTAATGTATGATTAGAATGAGGGTTAGAATCACAACCAGAAAGCAAGCCAACAGAATCCGATGCCACCAAGATCACTAAAAAGATTGTCATCTAGAAACAGGACGGCAATGGGTCAGAATGAATCTGTAGAGCCCATCATATTCTGTACCATTACATTCACATTGAGTCATGCAAGATACAATGTATGGAATAAAATCTAAATATTTTCTTCAGTATGTCCACTTTGAGTATAACTTCAATGTATATTATCTTCTTAATTCAATATTTTCCAAATAAACTGGAAGTAGGAAATAAAATATATTGACCTGTAGGTATGTCCAGCTTGGTTCCATTTCCAAACACAACTGCCCCACATGCTGCCAGGGCACAGTAGTAAGTCCCAGCATCAGAGGAGTCTACATTGTTCTTGGGGAGAGTGTAGACACAGCTCTGTGGAGCAGACGGAGGCCCAGAACTATTCTGACATTCACCACTCCTGTTTCCATTCATGTAGATGGCAGCAGGGTGAGATGGTCCTGATCTGAACCAGTACACACTGGGTTCTCCTTGGCACTGGTTACTGGGGTCCGTCCTCTGGGAGGTAATAGAGCACTGGAGAGACACAGGGTCTCCCAGCTGAGCTGAGGCTGACACAGGCTGTTGGACCACAGTCTGGGAGACAAACCTCCGGCCATTGGGATCTGTACCGTTAAATACAACAATCATTATAAGAAACAAATTAAAGCTTTACTGTTTCTAGAGCACCTTTTTTGGGGGGGGGGGGGGATATTGAAATGAATCAGTCCAAGGGATATATCCTACCTTTCACAGATAAAAATGTGCCCTTGTTCCAACTGTTCAAAAAACCTTGTTGACAGAAAAAGTTTGCTTCATCGCCTTCAGTTACGTTTCTGATTGTCAAATTAAAGTCCAATCCCACTGTGAATCTCAAATGAAAGGGTGGATTGAATGTTGTTTTTTCATAGGTTTTAGCAGCGACTGTCTGGGGAACATATCCAAGAGATTGCTTATACCAGTGAAGCTTTTCTATATCGTCTGGTAAAGCTGCACAGTCTAGAGAAACAGTATCTCCAAGTTCCGCAGTTTTCACAGTGATCAAACGAGGAACCTCTTGCGTCTCAATCTGCACTAAAAATAAAGAACAATTAGCAACTCAAATATCTGGTCTAAAAAACGATTATAGTTATTGATTCACCGCTACCGGAAACAATTGTTAGATTAATATTGTAAATGAATACATAAATTAACCGACGTACCAAACTTAACCTCATAATATCACAACCCTTAAAAAAGGCCTATTTCATTTAATATGAAGAGGAATTTTACTCACATGCTTCTCTTAGAAGTATCATAGCAAACAATCTTGCTAACATTGCGATTTTTTGGTGCTGGACTTGCGCTGTACTCACTCAAATGAATGATTTTGACTCTGCAGACCCACATTGACAAACCAAAGTTGAACTGTGATTGGCTAGAACTGAGAGATACCGCATGAAGCAACCCAATGATCCGCTTAGTTATCTGTGAGGTGTAGTTCATGTTAGATTGAACAGTTTAGATAACATGGTACGGGGTTCACCATTCTTTAACATTGTTTCTTATTCTGATAACATGCGTTGGTTCTAACCACGCCCGCAACTGCTTTTTTCTTCAATCTTTTTAGAAGTTTGCAAATAAGTAAGACTGAGAATAACCCTTAAATTACAATGTGGCTAAAACTATTTCCTCTTTTCAGTTGGATTTTAAGTTCATAGGTTAGGATAACTGTGATTGCATTTACTCTCTTTATTTTGAGCGTCTATATACGCCCAGAAACTAGGAAAAGCCTGAAGCCGCTTGACAATTGACATTAGCCTATAACATTGAACAGGGGCATTAAAAATGTCTTTCATTGCCTTGGTATCATGTATTTTTGTCATCTAACTCTTGATCTACTGTTGTAAAATGGCAGCCAGAAAAAGACATGAGTTAAAGGAAAGGTAAATTGTAGTTTCATAACCGATATTTAGAATGATAAAACATATTGACTGTGACTGCTCTGCCCTTATGTTAAAAGATTTGCAGACAATCCAGGGTCCTGACTTTTCTTTTCTAAAATAACTCACACTTGTTTTACCTTGATAAAATTCCCTTTATTCATGAGTGGGTCCCTTGATGTAGATTTAAGTGGCGACACAGCATTTTTATCCCTTGTCCTGCGTCCTACATATTGAGACGATGTCCTGCATTTTGAAGAGCTCCAGTTTTCAAAATCAAACCACTATAGGAAGGACGCTGTTCTTTTTTACAATGGCTGTGATACAGCAGGGAAGGACGTCATCACAGGGTTTGGGTTAGATGTCAGTTAAACTGCGCACATGTGGGTCAATTCCATGTTAACCTGTCACTGTCTTTGCTGACACGCCCAACGGGGAAAAATGTGAGTCAACACAAAGTCACAGGCAATGCCAAATTGAGGCAGAATATGATGGACACTACCACACTACCAAAGAGATGCAGCTACAAAGATTGTGAAATGACTTATAACAGGGTGAAGTCGGTGGCCCGGCTATTCTCAAGAGTTTTGTTCTTAAATGTTAAATAGGGGAATACGACATGAAGCGACATGTGCGAAGGTTTAGCTACAACTGGGTGCCTAGAGGATGCACATTTCAAACGTGTGGTCACGTTATCCAAATAGATTAAATCGTGTGTGTGTGTGTGTGTTGTGTGTGTGTGTGTGTGTGTGTGTGTGTGTGTGTGTGTGTGGTGTGTGTGTGTGTGTGTGTGTGTGTGTGTGTGGTGTGTGTGTGTGGTTGTGTGTGTGTGTGTGTGTGTGTGTGTGTGTGTGTGGAAGGTGCCGCCTTTATAGTGTCTAGTCACGTGATCTCGCGCTGTGACCTTTCTGCTTGTGGTTTTAACTGCAGTGCATCACTGGTCTGGTTATGAGTGCTCATCCTGTGCAGGCTGTGTCAGCACTGTGGTTTGAAAAGCAACTACCTACTGAACGGAAGGTCTCTGTGTATCCCTTTTTGCATTACCATATTACATGTAGGCATAAAGCTTTAAGAATATCGTTTGATTATATTTGGTTGTGTTTATTTCCTTTGTTTTTCTGATCATTCACCTCTCTTAGTCTGTCCAGAGGTTTATTTCACTTTGACTGAGGTTGCAGGGTGTTGCCTGTGAGTCTATCTGTAATGAAAGGCTTCACAAAACCTTGTGTTGAATTGGGGATGGAGAAATCGCCAGCGCCCCTACAATATGATGTTCCAGCGACCTTTCATTGAGGATATATAAGATGTTTTTTTACGATTCTGCAAAATATTGTGATAAGATAGAAAAGATTCTGTGGGATTTTATCTTTACTTGTTGTTAAAATATAAGTTATGGTTGGGGTTCTACAGGCAGGTAATTTTACAACATTGTTCTAAATGAACGGCAAAACTGCACACAACAAATACAAATTGAAATGAGCCGATACTCAATGGAGTCCTGTATAGGATGTTGTCATTAAATTAGCCCCCACTTAGATTTAATCTTAAGAACTTGACTTTGATAAATAATAAACAAAATTAAATAAATATAAAAAATATAAACATAAAATCCAAATCGATTTATTTTGTTAATCTGATAAAACAAGGATTGTGCAGGCAAAATATTCAAAACATCATTTATTCTGCCAAGCAAAATAGTTCCCCAAGGCAGAAAAATTGGTTGCAATGTTTGCAATTCACATTTTTATGTTTCAAACAAAGAGTCCATATATATAATAAAAACACTAATTCACTCATAAACAATAAACAGGTCCTAATTAATTATCACGACGAACCATTACATTCATAGTCATCCAGCCC
This sequence comes from Melanogrammus aeglefinus, assembly GCA_900291075.1. Lineage (NCBI taxonomy): Eukaryota > Metazoa > Chordata > Actinopteri > Gadiformes > Gadidae > Melanogrammus > Melanogrammus aeglefinus. The sequence continues at coordinate 6,416 of OLKM01005549.1, read as the reverse complement.
ATCTGACATCAGAAACTGAGAACACTACATCATTAATTTAGAGTTCAGTAGCGGGTTTCTCTCACAGCAGAATACACACTCTCCTGAGTTCCTTTCACTGTTTTTCTTCCCTCCTTTGGTTTTCCTGCCAGAGAACTCCAATGGTGCATAGGTCAAGGAGTCTGTTCCCCCGTCCTACAACAGAGAACTGTGTGTTATTACCAACTATCTAAGAGGACTCATTCAAAGCCACTCAATGTGACAGTTCGGCCGGATGGTGATGATCAATGTATGGACTCACTAATCAATAAGAGGTCACATGAAAATAGATCATTTTGAGCACAATTCAAAGGTGTTTTTAAATATTTACACAATGCAACCTTGATGGAAATATGTACCTGTGGTTCCTGTATCACTGAGTCACGTTCAGCATGGTAGGAGGTTGCTTAGTGTTCCTGAGAACAAGAACAGAACACTATTTAGTTCTTACAAGATAAAGCAGTTTATTTTGTTTATCTTGTATCTCATTATGTAGATGTATGTCAAAGTCTTAAAAACAAAGATTTTTCCTAAACTTGATTTCTGTGAAATTCAATGGCCTCCAAAAGCCATTCTGGATAATATTACTGTACCTTTGCAATGCTGACAAACTTGCTTTTTATTCTTGGTAAGAAGGAGGATTATAATCACACCCAAACAGCAAGCCAACAATATTCCAAGCCCCACGGTAACTAGATACGAGTTGTGTTTCTAGAATCAGACAATCGAAAAATGGGTCAGGGACCTGCAAAATAATGTTTTAAAATTGTAATTTCTAATCAAAATCTCAAAACCTGTTGCACGAGTATAATATATTTCAACAGGTGAATTACTTCTGTCTATTATCTTAACTCAGTTATACATTCCAGTAAATATAAATATCCAGTAAGTATATCATAAAATAATAATAAACAAATATAATGGAAGTATGTAAAGTAAAATATATTGACCTTTAATGTCCAGCTTGGTTCCATTTCCAAACACAACCTCCCCACATGCTGCCAGGGCACAGTAGTAAGTCCCAGCATCAGAGGAGTCTACATTGTTCTTGGGGAGAGTGTAGACACAGCTCTGTGGAGCAGACGGAGGCCCAGAACTATTCTGACATCCACCACTCCTGTTTCCATTCATGTAGATGGCAGCAGGGTGAGATGGTCCTGAGCTGAACCAGTACACACTGGGTTCTCCTTGGCACTGGTTACTGGGGTCCGTCCTCTGGGACGTAATAGAGCACTGGAGAGACACAGGGTCTCCCAGCTGAGCTGATGCTGACACAGGCTGTTGGATCACAGTCTGGGAGACAAACCTCTGGTCTTTGGGATCTGAACAGTGAAATAATATAATCATCATCGAAACTGAGAAAAAATATATATTTGATTAGATGATAATATAGAAAACAAGTAGAACAGGATATCTTACCTTTGACAGACAAAAAAAATCCAGTCCAAATTCTTTGAATAATGCTCTTGGCAGAAATAGTTTGCTTCATCTTCTTTACTCACAGATCTAATGTTCAGATCCATGTCTGGTTTTTCTGCAGTGAAACTTGAATCGAAAGGAGGGAAAATTTCACCATAGTCACCCACTATTAAAGCAACCTTTTGGGGAACATATCCAATTGATTGCTTGTACCATAGAATATTTCTAGTTTGGTTTCCAGTGTCATAATGTAAAGTAACATCATCTCCAAGTCTTGCTGTTTTCAAAGAGACGCTACGAGGAACTTCTGTGGTCTCAATCATCGCTGAAAAAATAGAGAAACAATTTCTCCCATTTAAGTAAAAAAAAGAAAATCACTGGTCTAAATTATTCTATCCAAATGATTTCAATTTTGTATTTTTAACAAAAACCACAGTAAACTGCAGAAATGACAGTCAAACATTGGAATTGGAAACATTTGGACGTAATATTTTTGGAGGAATTTTACTTACATGACCCAATTAGAATTGTAATAGCAAAAACTCTTGCCGACATCCTTGCGTTTCGGTTATCTACCAGTGCTGTACTGAATCAAGTGAAAGATTTGTCCTTAAAACACAGGCGTCTACATATCCTAGATCATCAGTGATTGGCTGGAACTTAAAGACACTGAGAGCATCAAGGCTACTACGCCACACAGGAAACTAAGTGGAGATCACATTTAATTTCAATCCAAACTGAACACTGAAAACATGGCATTCGCATTTTTTTAATCACATATTACAAACATCGAAAGCCAGCATTTATTTCATTTGTTTCCATAAATGTATGATGAACAGAATTTCCATCTACCATATTTTTGTTCTTTTTTCAAATATTTTTTTTACCAATTTTGTGATACCGATGGAATCTTGCGCTATAATTCAACCCCTGTTACCTTTTGGTTAAGTAACTGACATTTTTAGTAGTAACAATAAAGATTAATGCAGTCTTGATTTTGGCCATGTGATCCAAGTAAGAGCAATTCTCATCGGCATCCTCAATTAAATATTTTGGTGAGTGTGCATGATGGTAATTTTGTAGGTGTGCGGGTAAACGATGTACAAAAGAAGAGTTAATCAACATAACCGATAAATAATGATTGGCTTCTGAGACATGGATGATAGTGTCTAGTGTTGTGACCTCAAGGCCTGTGGTTTTACTGGCAAAGCATCAGAGGTCTTATCCTGTGCCGGCTGTGTCAGCACTGTGGTCTGAAAGCAGCTAGTAACTGAACCAGAGCTCTTTACATCTCTCACTATGTCCATACAGTCTATAAAATACAGTTTATATAGTGTATATGTTGTTTTATTTATTCCCTTTGTCTGCTGTTCATTATTCTCTCTTATTCCGTCCTCAAGCTAATACATCCCCCCACATGCTGCCAGGGCACAGTAGTAAGTCCCAGCATCAGAGGCGTCCATAGATATACAGTATATACTGATTAGAAATCGCCTGAGCTGCGCTGTTCAGTGGAATGCATGCTTCAAAGCCGCCGCCATCTTGCCGCGGGGTGACCAACCACCGAATGAATGAACGTCGATGAGACATAGATCCTTTCCCAGTCAAAATCACTCTAAATCGCCTTATTTTAAGGGTATCTTCAAGCGGGGCGGGTCAAACTTGTGTTTGTGGTAGTAAAAATGTATTAAAAAATTAAAAAATAAATCATTTATTTTTTTACCATCATTACACCTCTGACCTATGACAGAAACCAAGCCGCTTGAAGATTGCCTTAAAAGAAGGTGATTTAGAGTGATTTGGACTGGGAAAGGACCTCTGTCCCATCGATGTTCATTCATTCAGCTGGGTGGTTACCCCGCACCAAGATGGCGGCATTGTTGACGCATGCTAAGAACCCGAACGTGATATCTAGTCAGTATGTATATCTATGAGAGCAGTCTACATTGTTCTTGGGGAGAGAGTAGACAGAGCTCAGTGGAGCAGACGGAGGCCCAGAACTATTCTGACATTCACCACTCCATTCACCACTCCTCCATTCATGTAAATCGCAGCTGAAATGTGAAGTTGTTCCAATTCTTGTCTTCATCAACTCCTTCATGACAGAAATAATTTGCTTCATGCTCTTTATTTACACTTTTTCATGGTTGAGTTAAAGTCAGTTCCTTCTCTAACTAAGGTTGACACCGGATTTAATGGGAGGTTAAATACTTATAGATCCATATATTGCACTAGGATGCTTGGGGAATATATCCAACGGATTGCTTACAGTAGTATACATTTTTATTATTAACATTCAAAGCTGCATAATGTAGAGTAACAGCATGTTTTCAAATAGAGTGATTAAGGATCATCTTGGCCCTGAATTTGTACTAAAACATAAAGAAAAATGAAAAACCATGAAAGACCTATTGATTTATGGTACATTTTAATATATTTAGTTCAAATAATTTAAAAACGATTCTACTACAGTAGGCCTATGCTTACATACTGTACTCAGAATTGTGATTGTCATCTTTTGATGCTGAATTAGTGCTGGACTGACTGAAGATGCAGACTTTAGAGGGATACATGTTTAATATCAACATTTATAGATCAACAGATTGAACTTGACACTCAAATGTCCAGTTAGCAAGCAAATCATCCACTTAGATTCCTCTGAGGTTCATGTTGAATTCAAATCAAATCTGAAAACTGAAAACATACCTTTTGTCTTTTTTTCATTTATGTTATTTTGAAAGCTAGCATTTGTTTCCTTGAACATATGGGGAATATATTTATCTAAGTTTCTTATATTCTTAAGAAATCTTAATAATTTAATTGTATTATAAAATATAAATTTCAGTTGGCCTGTCTTGTTATGTCTGGTTGTGGGGCACAAATAATCAAAACTTATCATGAAAGGTCTGCTTTACCTGTGAATTATCTAGCTTTTTGACTTTTTTATGAGAAGGTATTTTACTGCACAGAATATTTAGTGGGTCCAGGTCAGCGACAAAAGTACCTCCCCGGTTTTGTCACCCCTTCAGAAGGGTTGTGATCCCCTGCTCTCGGCAATTCGTTATTTTTAATGGACCAAAAACCAACAAACAACAATATATATAGAAGATACGTAATATCGAGAATAGTGTTTCCAAAACTACTTGGAGTTCTGCTCTCCTCAAAGCCTTCAAACCCGTCTGAAATACTGCACCGTCTGAACCCGAGTTTTTATTTTTTATTTCACCCATCCTGTCTAGAATGTATGGCATAAACAACAGACAGTGAGGTGGTGCGCTCAGCAGAGCCACCCATTAGGTTACCCTTCCCCACCCTGGAATATACATACAGCAAGAGGGTGAGGGCAAGAGCCAGGAAAACCAGGCAAGACGCTTCTCACCCAGATGCTGTCAGGCAGACGCCTACGCTGCCTTAAAGCTCGGACTGAGAGACTGAGGAGGGGGTTCTTTCTGCAGGCAGTTAGACTGCTTAACTCCGGTGGACTATAACTGGCACTCTTGCCATCTCTGCACCACTTTCTATGCACTTTTATATTTATATACCTATCTTTTAATGACCATTTTTATACCATCATCTCATTAAGGGATGTCTGTTTTTAAATTTCGATTATCTATTATTTATTCAGGTTCCAGTAATTTGCACAATGAATGACAGAGTGGTGACCCCTTTTTAATTTCACTGTATGTAAAATGTTATTTTTGCAAACATGTGTTGCAATATGAATTTGAATATACAATATAAACATATTTATTAATCCATTCAATTCCTTTATTAAGAACATTTTAAGAGTAGCAAATAACTAATAATAAATGAAACATTATGAACATCATCACAGCCACACAAATATACCACACTTGACAGTGAAGCCTCACAAACCCAAGCCTTTTATAACCCCCAGTGTTAAGTGGCAGTTAATACGACATGCCTATGAAAATAAGCTCCTCTCGTATTCATACTATTTACCCTAACTTATCTAATCTTATTTTAAGATTGTACTTTGTCCAAATTTAGAAATGTAATTCACATCCAGGTCACAATATTGAGGAAATCAAACTAGATTTGGAGCTGTTTGATGGACTTCAGGTTTCTCTCACAGCAGAATACAGACTCTCCTGAGTCCTTTCACTGTTCTTTTCTCCCTCCTTTGGTTTTTTCTGCCAGAGAACTCTAGCTCTGCATAGTTCAAGGAATTGGTGTCCCCGTCCTATACCAGCATTTGCAAACGTCAGTGAGGAAACACAGTTGACCTGATGTTACATTTTAATAGCAATATAACCACCATTTGGGCTAACATTCAGAAAATATTAAAAATATTAAAAGAAAAGTACAGCAATTTTCAAATGTTATTTTGTTCCAAATGTATTAATAACTCTAGCATGAATAGAAGATATCGCACACTAAAACCTTTCTTTCAACAAGGTTGGGAAGCATGTTGTGGAAAAACTCATGATATGAGATCTCGCATAGAATGTGTTGTAGTGTTAAAATGCTCACTAACCTGTAATGTATGATGAGAATGAGGATTATAATCACAAGCAGAAAGCAAGCCAACAGAATCCGATGCACCAAGATCACTAGATGATGGTTGGGATCTAGAAACAGACGGCAATGGGTCATCAAGGATCTGTAGAACCAATCATGTTCTGTACCATTGCATTCACATTAAGTCATGCAAAATATAATATATGGAGTATATTCACATGTGATAAACTTCAATGTATATTATTGTCTTAATTAAAAACTTTCCAAAATAAACTGGAAGTAAAAAGTAAAATATATTGACCTTTTATGACCAGCTTAGTTCCACTTCCAAACACAACCTCCCCACATGCTGCCAGGGCACAGTAGTAAGTCCCAGCATCAGAGGAGTCTACATTGTTCTTGGGGAGAGTGTAGACACAGCTCTGTGGAGCAGACGGAGGCCCAGAACTATTCTGACATTCACCACTCCTGTTTCCATTCATGTAGATGGCAGCAGG
>OLKM01005548.1:0-16799 GCA_900291075.1 Melanogrammus aeglefinus | reverse complement strand
GGCCGAGTAAAATTAAATGAAATGGTTATAGCAGTCCTCGGGGAACGGGTCAAGTTAATAGAAAGCCGAAATAGATCATTCAGAAAACGTTATAATGAATAGAAAAGACCCCTACACCGCCGCAGGAATAGACGAAGACAAGGAGATTACAGTCGGCTCAGTGAGAATAACACGCGGGAAAAGAAACCTCTGAAAACGGGTTAAAATTAAATAAAATGTTATAGCAGTCCTCGGGGAACGGGTCACAGGTTAAATAGAAAGCCGGAAATAAATTCATCATAAAAACGGTTTTAATGAAATAGAAAAAGACCCTACCCCACCGCGAGGAATAGACGAAGACAAGAGATTAACAGTCGGCTCACTGTAAAGATAACACGGGGGGAAGAAAACGCTCTGAAAACGGGTAAAATTAAATAAAATGGTTATAGCAGTCCTCGGGGAACGGGTCAAGTTAAATAGAAAGCCGAAATAAATCATCAGAAAACGGTTATAATGAATAGAAAAGACCCCTACCACCGCCGAGGAATAGACGAAGACAAGGAGAATAACAGTCGGTGTCAAGGGGCAGACGAGGGGACCCAAATGCTGGACACAGGGAGACGGAGACGGAATAAAGGGATGAGGTTTATTCAGTCGACAAGCGAGTAGTCAGACAAGCAGGGATCAGGAACCAGCGGGGTAGTCAGACAGGCGGGGATCAGGAACCGGCAGGATAGTCAGACAGGCGAGCGATCAGAACCAGGAGGAGGAGTGCAGGACAGCAGCGATCAGGAACCGGCAGGAGAGTCAGACAGGCATGATCAGGAAACGGCAGGAGAGTTAGACAGCAGGGATCAGGAACCAGGGGGTAGGTCAGAACAGGCAGGGATCAGGAACCGGCAGGAGAGTCAGACAGGCAGGGATCAGGAACCAGCGGGGTAGTCAGGCAGGCGGGGATCAGGAACCAGAAGGAGAGTCAGACAGGCAGGGATCAGGAACCGGCAGGCAAGCAAGGGAGCGACGGCAGGCGGGTAGTCAGGCAGGCAGGGGTTCCGGCGGACCGGGAGAAGACTAGAAAGGGAAAGGGAGAGTCACTACGGGAAACACGCGCTGAGACGTACACAAGAAACGCTGGTGCGACCGATACTAACAGTGAAGACGTAACTACGAACTGGCGCGGCTGATTCAGGAAATCCCCGGGTTATGTAGGACGATCTCATCACAGAAGATTGCGTGCAGGTGCGGGAGAAGGAGGCCCACCAGCGTCCAATAGCCACTAGATGGCGGCATTGGACCGGCGTAGCAGGCCGCGACGTGACAGTCGGCTCACTGTAAAATAACACGGGGGAAAGAAACGCTCTGAAAACGGTTAAAATTAAATAAAATGGTTATAGCAGTCCTCGGGGAACGGGTCAAAGTTAAATAGAAAGCCGAAATAAATCATCAGAAAACGGTTATAATGAATAGAAAAGACCCCGTTACCACCGCCGAGGAATAGACGAAGACAAGGAGAATAACAGTCGGCTAATGTAAAATAACACGGGGAAAGAAACGCTCTGAAAACGGGTAAAATGAATAAAAATGGTTATAAGCAGTCCTCTCGGCAAACGGGTCAAGTTTAATATGAGAAAGCGAAATAAATCATCAGAAAACGGTTATAAATGAATAGAAATAAGACCCCTACCACCGGCGAGATAGACGAAAGACAAGGAGAATAACAGTTCGGCTCACTGTAAAATTAACACGGGGGAAAGAACGCTCTGAAAACGGGTTAAAATTAATAAAATGGTTTATAGCAGTCTCGGGAACGGGGTCAAGTTAAAAGAGAAGCCGAAATTTAATCATCAGAAAAACGGTTTATAATAATAGAAAAAGACCCCTACCACGTCGCCGAGGAATATACCGAAGACAAGGAGATTAACAGTCGGCTTCACTGTAGAATAAACGGGGGAAAGAAACGCTCTGAAAACGGGTAAAATTTAATAAAATGGTTATAGCAGTCCTCGGGGAACGGGTCAAGTTAAAATAGAAAGCCAAATTAATCATCAGAAACGGTTATAATGAATAGAAAAGACCCTACCACGCCGGAGGAATAGACGAAGACAAGGAGGAATTAACAGTCGGCTCACTGTAGAATACACGGGGGAAAGAAACGCTCTGAACACGGGTAAAATTAAATAAATGGTTATTAGCAGTCTCCCGGGAACGGGTCAATTTAATAGAAAGCTGAAATAAATCATCAGAAAAACGGTTATAATGAATTAAGAAAAGACCCCTACACCGCCAAGGAATAGACAAAGACAAGGAGATTAAACAGTCGCTCACTGTAGAAAACACTGGGGGAAAGAAACGCTCTGAAAAACGGGTAAAATCTAAATATGGTTATAGCAGTTCTCGGGGAAACGGGTCAAGTTCAATATAGAAAGTCCGGAATAGATCATCAGAAACGGTTATAATGAATAGACAAAGCCACTAGATGCCGCGGGATTGACAGACGTAGCAAGGAGATTGACAGTCGGGTCTACTGTAGAATAACACGGGGGAAAGAAACCGCTCTGAAAACGGGTAAAATTAATAAAATGGTTATAGCAGTCTCGGGGAACGGTCAAGTTAAATAGAAAGCCGAATAAATCATCAGAAAACGGTTATAATGAATAGAAAAGACCCCGTACCACCGCCGAGGAATAGACGAAGACAGGCGAGATTAACAGGTCGGCTCACTGTAGAATAAAACTACGGGGGAAGAACGCTCTGAAAACGGGTTAAAATTGAAATAAAATGGTTATAAGCAGTCCTCGGGGAACGGGTCAGAGTTTAAATAGAAAGCCGAAATAAATCATCAGAAAACGGTTATAATGAATAGAAAAGCCCCTACCACCGCCGAGGAATAGACGAAGACAAGGAGAATAACAAGTCGGCTCACTGTAAAATAACACGGGGAAAGAAACGCTCTGAAAACGGGTAAAATTAAATAAAATGGTATATAGCGTCCTCGGCGGGAACGGGTCAAGTTAAATAGAAAGCCGAAATAAATCATCAGAAAACGGTTATTATGAATAGAAAAGACCCTACCACGCCGAGGAATAGACGAAGACAAGGAGATTAACAGTCGGGCTCACTGTAGTAACACGGGGGAAAGAAACGTCTCGTGAAGACGGGTAAATTAAATAAAATGGTTATAGCAGTCCTCGGGAGACGGGTCAAGTTGAATAGAAAGCCGAAATAAATCATCAGAAACGGTTATAATGAATAGAAAAGACCCCTACCACGCCGAGGAATAGACGAAGACAAGGAGATAACAGTCGGCTCACTGTTAAAATAACCACGGGGGAAAGAACGCTCTGAAAACGGGTAAAATTAAATAAAATGGTTATAGCAGTCCTCGGGGAACGGTCAAGTTAAATAGAAAGCCGAAATAAATCATCAGAAACGGTTTAATGATAGAAAAGACCCCTACCACCGCCGAGGAATAGACGAAGACAAGGAGATTAACAGTCGGCTCACTGTAGAAATACACGGGGGGGAAGAAACGCTCTGAAAACGGTGTAAATTAAATATAAATGGTTATAGCAGTCTCGCGGGAGAGGGTCCAAGTTAATAGAAAGCCGAAATAAATCATCAGAAAACGGTTATAATGAATAGAAAGACCCCTACCACGGCCCGAGGAATAGACGAAGACAAGGAGATTATAACAGTCGGCTCATCTGTAGAAATAACACCGCGGGGAAGAAACGCTCTGAAAACGGGTAAAATTAAATAAAATGGTTATAGCAGTCCTCGGGGAACGGGTCAAGTTAAATAGAAAGGCCGAAATTAAATCATCCAGAAAAACGGTTATAATGAATAGAAAAAGACCCCGTTACCACCGCCGCGGGAATAGACGAAGACAAGGAGATTAACAGTCGGCTCACTGTAAAATAACACGGGGGAAGAAACGCTCTGAAAAACGGGTAAAATTAAATAAAATGGTTATAGGCATGTTCGTGGTGGAACGGTCGTAAAGTTTAAATAGAAAGCTGAAATAAATTCATCAGAAAACGGTTTATAATGAATAGAAAAGACCCCTACCACCGCCGAGGAATAGACGAAGACAGCAGAGGATTGATTAACAGTCGGCTCCACTGTAGAATAACACGGGGGAAAGAAACGGCTCTGAAAACGGGTAGAATTAAAATAAAATGGTTATAGCAGTCCTCGGGGAACGGTCAAGTAAAATAGAAAGCCGAAATAAATCATCAGAAAACGGTTTATAATGAATAGAAAAGACCCCTACCACCGCCGAGGAATAGACGAAACAAGGAGCATTTAACAGTCGGTCTACTGTAGAGTATAACACGGGGGAAAGAAACGCTCTGAAAACGGGTAAAAATTAAATAAAAATGGTTATAGCAGTCCTCGGGGAACGGGTCAAGTTTAAATAGAAAGCCGAAAATAAATCATCAGAAAACGGTTATATATGAATAGAAAAGACCCCTACCCCGCCGAGGAATAGACGAAGACAAGGGAGATTAACATGTCGGCTCACTGTAGAATAACACGGGGGAAAGAACGCCCTCTGGAAAACGGGTAAAATTAAATAAAAATGGTTATAGCAGTCCTCGGGGACGGGTCAAGTTAAATATGGAAAGCCGAAATAAATCCATCGCAGAAAACGGTTATAATGAATAGAAAAGACCCCTACCACCGCCGAGGAATAGACGAAGACAAGGAGATTAACAGTCGGTCACATGTAGGAATAACACGGGGGAAAGAAACGCTCTGAAAACGGGGTAAAATTAAAATAAATGGTTATTAGCACGTCGCTCGGGGAACGGGTCAAGTTAAATAGAAAGCCGAAATAAATCATCAGAAAACGGTTATAATGAATAGAAAGAGACCCCTACCACCGCCGAGGAATAGACGGAGACAAGGAGAATAACAGTCGGCATTCCTGTAGAATAACGCGGGGGAAAGAGAAACGCTCTGGAAACGGGGTAAAATTAAAAATAAAATGGTTATAGCAGTCCTCGCGGGAACACGGGTCAAGTTAAATAGAAAGCCGAAATAAATCATCAGAAAACGGTTATAATGAATAGAAAAGACCCCTACCACCGCCGGGATAGACGAATACAAGGAGATTAACAGTCGGCTCACTGAGAATAACACGAGGAAAGAACGTGTGAAAACGGGTAAAATTAAATAAAATGGTTATAGCAGTCCTCGGGGAACGGGTCAAGTTAAATAGAAAGCCGAAATAAATCATCAGAAAACGGTTATAATGAATAGAAAAGACCCCTACCACCGCCGAGGAATAGACGAAGACAAGGAGAATAACAGTCGGCTCACTGTAGAATAACACGGGGGAAAGAAACGCTCTGAAAACGGGTAAAATTAAATAAAATGGTTATAGCAGTCCTCGGGGAACGGGTCAAGTTAAATAGAAAGCCGAAATAAATCATCAGAAAACGGTTATAATGAATAGAAAAGACCCCTACCACCGCCGAGGAATAGACGAAGACAAGGAGATTAACAGTCGGCTCACTGTAGAATAACACGGGGGAAAGAAACGCTCTGAAAACGGTTAAAAATTAAATAAAATGGTTATAGCAGTCCTCGGGGGAACGGGTCAAGTTAAAATAGAAAGCCGGAAATAAATCATCAGAGAAACGGTTATAATGAATAGAAAAGACCCTCCTACCCGCGCGAGGGATTAGACGAAGACAAGGGAGTTAACAGTCGGCTCACTGTAGAATATAACACGGGGGAAAGAAACGCTCTGAAAACGGGTAAAATTAAATAAAATGGTTATAGCAGTCCTCGGGGAACGGGTCAAGTTAAATAGAAAGCCGAAATAAATCATCAGAAAACGGTTATAATGAATAGAAAAGACCCCTACCACCGCCGAGGAATAGACAAAGACAAGGAGAATAACAGTCGGTGTCAAGGGGCAGACGAGGGGACCCAAATGCTGGACACAGGGAGACGGAGACGGAATAAAGGGATGAGGTTTATTCAGTCGACAGGCGAGTAGTCAGACAAGCAGGGATCAGGAACCAGCGGGGTAGTCAGACAGGCGGGGATCAGGAACCGGCAGGAGAGTCAGACAGGCGAGGATCAGGAACCAGGAGGAGAGTCAGACAGGCAGGGATCAAGAACCGGCAGGAGAGTCAGACAGGCAGGGATCAGGAACCGGCAGGAGAGTCAGACAGGCAGGGATCAGGAACCAGCGGGGTAGTCAGACAGGCGGGATCAGGAACCGGCAGGAGAGAGTCAGACAGGCAGGGATCAGGAACCAGCGGGGGTAGTCAGGCAGGCGGGGATCAGGGAACCAGAGAGGAGAGTCAGACAGGGCAGGGATCAGGAACCGGGCAGGCAAGCATAGGGAGCGACGGCAGGCGGGGTAGTCAGGCAGGCAGGGGTTCGGCGACCGACACGGAGACTAGAAAAGGGGGGGAGAGTCACTACGGGAACAGGCTGAGATACACAAGAAACGCTGGTAGGACCGATACTAACAGTGAAGACGTAACGACGAACTGGCGCCGGCTGATAGGAAATCCCCGGGTTATGTAGGGACGATCATCACAGAAGATTGCGTGCAGGTGCGGGAGAAGGAGGCCCACCAGCGTCCAATAGCCACTAGATGGCGGCATTGGACCGCGTAGCAGGCCGCGACGTGACAGTCGGCTCACTGTAGAATAACACGGGGGAAAGAAACGCTCTGAAAACGGGTAAAATTAAATAAAATGGTTATAGCAGTCCTCGGGGAACGGGTCAAGTTAAATAGAAAGCCGAAATAAATCATCAGAAAACGGTTATAATGAATAGAAAAGACCCCTACCACCGCCGAGGAATAGACGAAGACAAGGAGAATAAACAGTCGGCTCACTGTAGAATAACAGGGGAAAGAAACGCTCTTGAACGGGTAACAATGAAATAAAATGGTATTAGCATGTCCTCGGGGAACGGGTCAAGTTTAAATAGAGAAAGCCGAAATAATCATCAAGAAAAAACGGTTTTAATGAATAGAAAAGACCCCTACCACCGCCGAGGAATAGACGAAGACAAGGAGAATAACAGTCGGCTCACTGTAGAAATAACACGGGGGAAAGAAAACGCTCTGAAACGGGTAAAATTAAATTAAATGGTTATGGCGGTCCTCGGGGAAAGGTGCGTCAGAGATTAAATAGAGAAGGCCCGAAAATAAATCATACAGAAACGCGGTATATAATGATAGGCAAAGACCCCGTTACCACCGCCGAGGAATAGACGAAGACAAGGAGAATAACAGTCGCTCACTGTAGAATAACACGGGGGAAAGAAACGCTCTGAAACGGGTAAAATTAAATAAAATGGTTATAGCAGTCCTCGGGGAACGGGGTCAAGTTTAATAGAAAGCCGAAATAAATTCATCAGAAAAACCGGTTATAATGAATAGGAAAAGACCCCTACCACCGCGGAGGAATAGACGAAGACAAGGAGATTAACAGTCGCTCACTGTAGAAATACACGGGGAAAGGAAAGAAACGCTCTGGAAAACGGGTAAAATTAAATAAAATGGTTTGTAGCAGTCCTCGGGGAACGGGTCAAGTTAAATAGAAAGCCGAAATAAATCATCAGAAAACGTTTATATGAATAGAAAAGACCCCTACCACCGCCGAGGAATAGACGAAGACAAGGAGATATAACAGTCGGCTCACTGTTAAATACACGGGGAAAGAGAACGGCTCTGAAAACGGGTCAAAATTAAATAAAATGGTTATAGCAGTCCTCGGGGAACGGGTCAAGTTAAATAGAAAAGCCGAAATAAATCATCAGAAAACGGTTATAATGAATAGAAAAGACCCCGTTTACCACCGCCGAGGAATAGACGAAGACCAAGGAGAATACACAGTCGGCTCACTGTAAAATAACACGGGGGAAAGAACACGCTCTGAAAACGGGGTAAAATGAAATAAAATGGGTTATATACGCATCCTCGGTTGGGAAAAGTTGGTTCAAGTTAAATAGAAAGCCGAAATTAAATTAATCATCAGAAGAACGGTTGCTTAATAGAATGAATAGAAAGACCCCTACCACCGCCGAGGAATAGACGAGACAAGGAGAATAACAGTCGCTCACTGTAAAATAACAGGGGGGGAAAGAACGCTCTGAAACGGGTAAAATTTAAATAACATGGTTACTAGCAGTCCTCGGGGAACGCGGTCAAGTTAAATAGAAAGCCGAAATAATCATCAGAAAACGGTTATAATAGAATAGAAAAAGACCGTACCACCGCCGAGGAATAGACGAAGACAAGGAGAATAACAGTCGGCTCACTGTAAAATAACACGCGGGGGAAAGAAACGCTCTGAAACCGGGTAAAATTAAATAAAATGGTTATAGCAGTGCCTCGGGAACGGGGTCAAGTTAAATATACAAGCCGAAATAAATCATCACAGAAAGACGGGTTATAATGAATAGAAAAGACCCCTACCACCGCCCGAGGAATAGACGAAGACAAGGAGATTAACGTCGGCTCACTGTATAAAAACACGGGGAAAAGAAACGCTCTGAAAAACGGGTAAAATATAAATAAAATGTTATAGCAAGTCCTGGGAACGGGTCAAGTTAATAGAAAGCCGAAAATAAAATCATCAGAAAACCGGTTATATATGAATAGAAAAGACCCCTACCACCGCCGAGGAATAGACGAAGACAAGGAGATTAAACAGTCGGCTCACTGTAGAATTAACACGGGGGAAAGAAACGCTCTGAAACCGGGTAAAATTAAATAAAATGGTTATAGCAGTCCTCGGGGAACGGGTCAAGTTAAATAGAAAGCCGAAATAAATCATCAGAAAACGGTTATAATGAATAGAAAAGACCCCTACCACCGCCGAGGAATAGACGAAGACAAGGAGATTAACAGTCGGCTCACTGTAGAATAACACGGGGGAAAGAAACGCTCTGAAAACGGGTAAAATTAAATAAAATGGTTATAGCAGTCCTCGGGGAACGGGTCAAGTTAAATAGAAAGCCGAAATAAATCAACAGAAAACGGTTATAATGAATAGAAAAGACCCCTACCACCGCCGAGGAATAGACGAAGACAAGGAGATTAACAGTCGGCTCACTGTAAAACTAACACGGGGAAAGAAACGCTCTGAAACACGGGTAAAATTAAATAAAATGGGTTATAGCAGTCCTCGGGAACAGGTCAGTTAAATCGGAAAGCCGAAATAATCATCAGAAAACGGTTATAATGAATAGAAACGACCCCTTACACCGCGAGGAATAGACGATAGACAAGGAGAATACAGTCGGCTCACTGTAAAATAAACACGGGGAAGAAAACGCTCTGAAAACGGGTAAAATGAAATAAAATGGTTATAGCAGTCTCGGGGCACGGGTCAAGTTAAATAGGAAAGCCGAAAATAAATCATCAGAAACGGTATAATGAATAGAAAAGACCCCTACCACCGGCCGAGGAATAGACGAAGACAAGGAGAATGAACAGTCGGCTCACTGTAAATAACACGGGGAAAGAAACGCTCTTGAAAAACGGGTACTAATTAAATAAAATGGTTATAGCAGTCCTCGGGGAACGGGTCAAGTTAAATAAAAAGCCGAAATAAATCATCAGAAAACGGTTATAATGGATTAGAAAAGACCCCTACCAACCGCCGAGGAATAGACGAAGACAAGGAGAATAACAGTCGGCTCACTGTAAAATAACACGGGGAAAGAAACGCTGCTGAAAACGGGTAAAACTGAAATAAAATGGTCATAGCAGTCCTCGGGGAACGGGTCAAGTTAAATAGAAAAGCCGAAATAAAATCAGAAAACGGTTATAAAATGAATAGAAACAGACCCCTACCACCGCCGAGGAATAGACGAAGACAAGGAGATTAACAGTCGGCTCACTGTCAGAATATAACACGGTGGAAAGAAACGCTCTGAAACGGGTAAAGATTAAAAAAATGGTTATAGCAGTCCTCGGGGAACGGGTCAAGTTAAATAGAAAGCCGAAATAAATCATCAAGAAAACGGTATTATCTATGATGAATAGAAAAGACCCCTACCACCGCCGAGGAATAGACGAAGACAAGGAGATTAACAGTCGGCTCACTGTAGAATAACACGGGGGAAAGAAACCTCTGAAAACGGGTAACATTAGAATAAATTGTCTATAGCAGTCCCTCGGAACGGGTTCAGTTTAAATAGAAAAGCCGAAATAAATCATCACGAAAACGGGTTATAATGAATAGGAAAGACCCCTCACCGCCGAGGAATAGACGCGAAGACAAAGGAGATTAACAGTCGGCTCAATCTGTACGAATAACACGGGGGAAAGAAACGCTCTAGAAAACGGGATAAAATTAAATAAATGGTGTTATAAGCAGTCTCGGGAAACGGGTCAAGTTAAATAGAAAGCCGAAATAAATCATCAGAAGAACACGGTTAAATAATAGGATAAAGACCCTACCACCGCCGAGGAATAGACGAAGACCAAGGAGATTAACAGTCGGCTCACTGTAAGAATAAACACGGGGGAAAGAAACGCTCTAGAACAGGGTAAAATTAAATAAAATGGTTATAGCAGTCCTCGGGGGAACGGGTCAAGTTAAATATGAAAGCCGAAATAAATCATCAGAAACGGTTTATAATGATAGAAAAGACCCTACCACCGCCGAGGAATAGACGAAGACAAGGAGATATATACAAGTCGGCCTCACTGTAGAAAATGAGGTGGATTCAATGATTCGTTCATGATGAACCAGTTCGCGTTCAGTCAGTTCGCCAAGATGCAGTCGTTCGGCGAATCGTTCGTCGTATCGTTCACAGACCAGTTACCGGTACAGTCCAGTTTCCGTTATCCGGTAGCGGTGAATCGGCATCATGCAAATGCCAACCCATTTAGCATTGGTTCTCAGCAATGAGATCAGTCAGACTCGCGTGCTACTGGAAAACTCGACGTTGAACTGGTTACACTCGAGTTTCGGGTGAAATCAGATGGCGAATGCGATATCGACTATTATCTGAAGTTGAGTCAATATCGTTAAATTTTATATATTCAATAAATAACCGAGATAAAGGAACAATGTGAAAGCCCTACACCCTAAAATGTAAACACCAGGCACTTGACAAGAAAATGTAACACGTAGACCACACGAGGCATGTACTTCAACTCAGAGATAATGCGTTTAGTTTAATAATGATAGTGCCTTGCGGCAATCTCCTGCGCATAGTTGCTGCTGCGCTATGGTGTGGGCCTACCTGGACGTTCCAAAGTATGTTTACTATGTATCGTGAAGCTAACTAAGTAAAGCTAGTTATAACTAACCTGCTCCTGTTGCAAGTGCAAGCAACAGTGTGTTGCCGTGAGTCGCTCGGTCCGTCGTCTTCCCTGAACGAACTGTCTGCGAGTCGTGGGTCTGGGAGGAGTCAATTGCTGGAATCACGAACGACGCAACAGAGACGACCGACGCGAACGAGACGACCGACGCGAAACGAGACGACCGACGCGAACGAGACGACCGACGGCGAAACGAACGACCGACCGACGCGACGAGACGACCGACGCGAACGAGAAGAGAAGAACCAGTTCGGGTCGTTTCGTTCTAACGACTCGTTCGTTCGGTGCGTCACGACGACTCCAGTTTCACAGGACCGGAACCACCTCTACTGTAGAAGAATACACGGGGAAAGAAACGCTCTGGAAAAGGGTAAGATTAAATAAAATGGTTATAGCAGTCTCGGGGAACGGGTCAAGTAAATAGAAAAGCCGAAATAAATCATCAGAAAACGGTTATAATGAATAGCAAAGACCACCACCGCTGAGGAAATTAGACGAAGACAAGGAGAATAACAGTCGGCTCACTGTAGAATAACACGGGGAAAGAAACGCTCTGAAAACGCGTAAAATTAATAAAATGGTTATAGCAGTCCTCGGGGAACGGGTCAAGTTAAATAGAAGGCGGAAATAAATCATCAGAAAACGGTTATATATGAATAGAAAAGACCCTACCACCGGCGAGGAATAAGACGAAGACGAAGGATTAAACAGTCGCTCACTGTAGAATAACACGGGGGAAAGAAACGCTTTAAAACGGGTAAAATTAAATAAAAATGGTTAATAGCAGTCCTCGGAAACGGGTCAAGATTTAACTAGTAAAAGCCGAAATAAATCATCAGAAAACGGTTTAATGAAATAGAGAAAGACCCCTACCACCAGGCCGAGGAATAGACGAAACAAGGAGATTAACAGTCGGCTCCACTGTAGAATACACACGGGGGAAGAAACGCTCTGAAAACGGTTAAATTAAATAAAATAGTTATAGCAGTCTTCGTCGGGAACGGGTCCAAGATAAATAGAAAGCCGAAATAAAATCATCAGAAAACGGTGTTATAAATGATAGAAAGACCCTCTACCACCGCCGAGGAATGACGAAGACACAGGGAAGATAACAGTCGGCTCACTGTAGAATAATAGCACCGGGGGAACACGGAAGACGTCTGAACAGACGGGTAAAAATTAAATAAGATAACTGTTATATGCAGTCCTCGGGGAACGGGTCAAGTGTGTAATAGAAAGCGGAAAGTAAATCACTCAGAAAACGTTTAAAATGATTAAAAAAAGACCCCTAACACCGCCGGAGGAATAGGCGAAGACAAGGATTATAAACAGTCGGCTCACTGAGTATAGGATAACACGGAGGACAAGAAACGCTCGTGGATAATCTCGTGGGTTAAAATAAATAAGAATTATGGTTTATAGCAGTTCTCGGGGAACGGTCAATGACAACTAGAAAAGCCGAACATAAATCATAGAAAACGGTATATAATGAAATAGAGAAAGACCCCTACACGGCGAGGAATAGACGAAGACAAGGCAGGGAGTTAACAGTCGCTCACCTGTAGAATAACACGGGGGAAAGAAACGCTCTGAAAACGGGTAAAATTAAATAAAATGGTTAATAGCAGTCCTCGGGAACGGTTCAAGTTAAATAGAAAGCCGAAATAAAATCATCAGAAAACGGTTATACAGAATAGAAAAGAACCCTACCACCGCTGAGGAATAGACGAAGACGCAGGAGATTAACAGCTGCGGCTGCTCATGTAGAATAACACAAGGGGGGGAGGGAGAGAACGCTCACTGGAAAAACGGGTATAAATATAAATAAATGGTTATAGCAGTCCTCGGAGGAACGGGTCAAGTTAAATAGAAAGCACACAATAAACATCAGAAAACGGTTATAATGAATAGTATTGTCTTTTACGTTGTTCTTCAAGCCAAAGTGGTCGAATCCATAGGAATAGCTTTAAAGGCTTTATTTAGTATAAAGTATTTTCGGTATGGTAAAGTGACACTTCTGAAAGCAAAGAGAGATTGAATGTGTCTAAGCACGTGCGAGCGTTCTCGCTAGCTGATCAATTGAACTTACCCTGTCAAATAGCTGCCGGTCAGATTCTGGAGACATGCTCGATCGTGTAGGTGTTCTAATAAACACAGCGCGGACGGAAAGTAGTGTGTGTAAGCCGTGTGCCATACATTCTCGGCCTTCTCACCTTGGTCTGTGTTGCTGCCTTCTGTGGCTTAAAGTAATTTATTGCAGCCTTCAGTAAGAGTCTTGCTCCCTGTTGACTTATGTTTGGTCTAACCCCTTAGATGGTGTCAATGAGTGAATACAGCTTGTGTCCTTGAAAATACGTAACAATCCCTCCTTGGTCGATCTCAGATGACCATCACTTATATTTTAAATCATAAGCACACCATTTAACCACACCCGAAACACATATCAAAAATAGGAAGAAATTATCAACATGGTGATCCACCAGTACGTTAATAATAACACCAATGAACATGATTCTGTAATACAATTTAATGAACATTTTACAATGATTTGCGATAGCTAGAATGGATTTGGGTGGTTCTGGGCGTTGTTATCATCGTGGCGTTGTTTCTGCTGTCCGCGTCGGACCTGCAAATTCATGAACCCAGACTCGTCCCTCCTTGTCAAGGCTCAGCTCAAACAGAGAAGTTACTTTTACATCATGGGAGCTCCAAACAGGTTCTCCTTCGTGGTGTCAGCACACAGCGTGGCCTGTAAACAATCGTCTCAAAGAAGATCAACAGTCCATTATTCAATGCAGCGATACAGACAAATAACGGTTGGCACTCGCCCCAGAACATACTAATATAACACAACACACAACTCGTCTGGTGGTCAATATTTAATTATTCACATATAAATTCAGGATTATTGATTTACGTTTAAGACAAGTGCTACAATGGTGGCGTTTATTCTAATAGTATTGCAATTGGATAGCGTCGGGTTCTCAGTTGCATCTGATTTCAAGTTCACTGATAATTTGATACTACGTAGCATGTCCTAATAAGCTGAAATAATATCAAACTGCAGTATATCCCTGGTAGCGTAGCGCCCACTGCTGTTGGTGAATCACGCCGATCAGTTAGCCCCCGTGCGCAGGAAATACAAACAGCAGCCGACACAATTAACACGGCTACTGCCATTATTTCCGCGCATGAGTACTGACTGATGGCATCTGCTTTTTCCACCTACCAAACAGGGTTCTCCATCCATCCAGCTATTGGGTCACATAATACCGGGAGTTTCGGCCAAACTCAACTTGAGGTGATTGCAGTCCCGCCAACGCCCTGGCCACGGACCATCATGCTGTGCTGTGTTATTGGGGGATCAAAGTACAAACATGTTGTCCCTACTCCATCCCGCACACACCCTCCTCGTTCTGGCTGATAAACATATCTCAAGGCTAGCCTAGTTCTGATACGTCATCCGGGAAGGTGGCATCCAATTGTTCGGACAGTCCTGTTGACTGCATCTTCTGTTAAAATTTACACAAACCGTTGTGCGATATAAAGTATATTGTGATTTATCCATCAACATTTTTATTATAGTTAGAACACCAAATAGATCGTTTCAATACTGCGCCTGCTACTGATTACGGCCTTTATGTTCGTGGGAACTCCTCGGGGTTACTCCTATTGCGTCGATGTATAATGTTTTTATCCGAAAACTACCCGGGAGCGTGGTGCATACTCTCGTGTCCCGACGGGTCACAAACCCAGGAGACACCGCTCGTGAGTAATGTGAGAGATGCCATCACAGTCTGTGCTATTGGGCAAGGAGTAGATGGGCATTATTAACCTGTCATGATTCGCTGTTCCTGGAGAATTCAAGAGGGGAGAACTCCCTGAGGAATCTGACCACACAGAAACCACCATATTACACTACGGGCACGGTGTCATATTGGACAACATGTTTATCTCTCTTAGTTGTGGTTACAAGGATGCTTAAGAGGAAATGATCTCACCTGTCTCCCTGTTCCCCTCTCTGTGATACAAATGATAGTCCGAGTTTAAATTAACTTCCAAATCTGGGGGGAATAAGTCCTACATCGGGGTCTGAGTGATAATAGATTTATTTAGACCGGGATTTTAGAGATTGTAGATTGAGCACCCTGGATGTGGCCCGTCCACGACAGATTCCAATAGACAACCAAACCGTGCGGTGAACTTATGCGGGGTGTTCCTAGCGGGCTGTGGTCCAAGAGGGGCGGCCCGGCAGCTACAGATGAATGCAGTTTGGTCTTGGCCCTGGGCCCGGGCCGTGTAGTTCATCCATTTTTAACCACATGTTCTGATCAAACTCACCCGTTCTTTACCGTCCCCAATATTCTTCGTGCGCCTTCGTCGTGGTGCACTAACCGGGGGTGGTGAGAGATGTGGCGCTGTCTAAGAATCATACGCCCATTTTAGGTGGAAAATTTATTTGGGGCCCGCCTGCATATCCTGATAGATGGATAACTTACATAATAGGTCGTCTGCCCCATAAGTATCCGCCCTTAAACGTTAGAAAAACACAGGCCTTTATCTGTCTTATGGATCTTTTTCGGGAATAGGAGCAAATACTGCTCTTAAACTTTAGGAATATCGCTCTCCCATTGACTGCTAGACCATTATTTGCTCCAGACTTCCTTATTAGCCATCTATTAATCTTCTGGTAAGGAGAATTCCCTTTTTGGATTTCCTTGTAGCTGAACCTGCAGGGGATAAAGCCCTCCTTGTAACCAGGAGATGGGTTAAGCTCACGATGCCTCGAGACCCACTCTTCGCAGGGAGAAACTTCTTTATAAAGGCTACGCTCTCGTCTGGTACTTACACACATGTACTTTCTGCTGTGGTGACCGGTCCATCCTGGTCACACAGGGCAGCCATTCGTCACAAAATTCAGCTCAAAGATACTTTTCTACCCCTCGACAGTACCTTAACGAGACCTGACCTGTTGTTGTTTGGTTTAACACGGTGTAACCTGGCATTGTCTGTCTCCCGCTCCTTCTTGGAAACAGGACTACCAGGAGGAATCCTACCAGGTACTTTCTCAGGGGCATTGCTGTGGCCCATATCGTCCTGGGTGAGGAGCGTGTTTATCCTTGGCTTGGGAAGTGAGAGCTAGGTCGGGTCAGCTGGTCTCAGTCCGAGTAGCTGCCGGGGTAATCTGCTTTGCGGCACGGCTCAGGTGTGCACTGGGCCACCACGTCGGTCCCTACAAGCAAAGAGAAGGTTGGTGTGCCAGGAGTACCTTTGTATGGCCCCTCCCAGCCGTTCGTCTAAGTTTCCTTTCGATGGTGTTTTTTCATCCCAGATCCACTCGCAGGTGTCACCGACGTTGGGTAAGGGTCCCTCTGGAGCCGGCGGCTATCTGGTCTGTGATCTGGGAAATACACCTTAAGAAGCTTGAGGTTAGTGCTTGCAGGTTACTCCTGCAGTTTACTTTCATCACACCTGTCCAGATGGGGTCCTTTGGATGGTGGGCTGG
>OLKM01005547.1:0-16801 GCA_900291075.1 Melanogrammus aeglefinus | reverse complement strand
TGTATTCAGTGAAATAAACCCCTGTGACAGGACGGAACCTTTCAGCTTCGTGCAGGTTCTATCAGAGAAGGCCTTTGGTTAACCAGTTCTCTCTACATCATCCCGCGTATTACACATACTGGTGAAATAACTAATCTGAGACAAAAATGTTGGTCTAAATGCGGTGTTATGAATCTATAAACTATCTCTGTAAAAAAAATAAAAAAAAACGTTTAAGAAGCGGCGCCCCTAGTTTGTTTGGAGGGGTGTGTTACTGGAATGTTCTTGTTCTTTCCTTGAATATTTTCAAGTTTTTACTACTTAACCCCTCTGATAATTCAAAGTGCCTGTTTAGTTTGAATATTTGGAATCAATCAAATCACTTTATTCATAGAGATGATAAAACTGATCAGAGGGTGGTGGGAGTTTAGGAGCTGGACAGCCACGAGGAACAAAGTTTTCCTCTGTGTCCTGCAGTATGCAACAAATGGCGCTTTTCCACAACACCTTTCCAGCACGCCTCGCCTCGCCTCGCCTCGGTTCTTTTTGCGTTTCCACTAGGGAAAGTACCTGGTACACCGAGGTACTATTTTTAGTACCTGCTCTGGTGAGGTTCAAGCGAGTCAAGCCGGTACTAAATGTGACGTCGGACAACACTGCTGGCCGGCTGATTGGTCAGAGAGTGTCGTCACTCGTCTCATCTTCGGCTTCATACTGCTGTACCGTACGGCTTCCAAAACTCTCCTGTACTTTTCTGTTGTGTTTTGTCTCGCCGCCTGCAGCCTTTTCTGACTATCTTCTTTTGCTTTGTTTGTGACAAAAAGCCACAGAACGAGCAGCAAGTACACCACTGCCTCCATGTCCTCCATTGTTTGTGTTTGTGTTTGTGTCGCGCATAGAACGACGTCACGCAGTTTCGCACCGCCGTGCTATGACGACCCCGCCCACGTTGAGTAGGTACTTTTTGTAATGGAAAAGGAACGTGGCCGAGTCGAGGCGAGGCGAGGCGAGTCGAGGCGAGTCGTGCTGGAAAAGTGTAGTGGAAAAGCGCCAAAAGTCTGCATCCTCAGGGGAGCCACTCAAAAAAATGGAACAGAACGTGATGAGTCCTGTAAGCTCCTGCAAGCTGTTCTGACGGTCTGCTTTTCACAAAGGGTAGACAGCAGATCCTATGTCTTCAATAATAATAATAATGATGATGATAGTGATGTAATTATAATAATAACAATAATATAATATTATTAAATAATAACAATAATATTAATGATGATGATAATAATTTATATATATAATAATGATGGCATTAACAATAATAATAATAACAGTAATATAATTAAATATAAAATAAATTGATGATGGTAATAATAATAATATCAACGATTGGCATAACAATAATAAAAAGACAACGAAGATAACTACAAATGTAATAGGCCTTCAAGCAATAAAGACCTGAACACACCACTCTGAACGTTTTTTTGGGTTATTTTTTGTTCTATTTTATGTCTGTCTGTCTGTCTATCTGATTCTGATGTTTTGACAAACACACAACCCCGTGAAATATAGCTTGGCAAATGAGCGATTTATGATCATTTTTATTGTGTGTAAGACACATCATTTCTCCATAGACGTAATGCACTGTAGGAGCGATGGTTCTGTTCCAAGGAGGATGGTTTGTTCCGAGGGGTTGCGCGCCCTGTAGGCACCGTCGCTCTAGTGGGCGGCAGCAGTCAATGCGGCGTTTATGTATATATGTCTATGCAGATTGCCCGTTGTTTGTTTACTTCCTCATTACCTTTACTTCCTCATCGGAAGTTATAAAACAGCGCGCCCTCTAGCGTCACTGGAGGACCTACTGACGCTCCGGTCACGTCCATATGAAATGTATAGCTCATCAAGAGTTAGGGGGAAAGGGATTTACAGACACCATCTCACCACCTAGGTCCCTCACCCCGAGTGCCCTCAAACGAGGGGGAGGAAAAGCATGTCACTTACCCCCAAAGCAGCTGCTCAAGGGGGATTTCCAAAACCCTTTCAGTGGTGCAAGCCTGGGACGATAAATCAATTAATCGCACGATAAATAAAAATGAAGTCGGTCACTTTTACGGCCTCGATAAATCGCTATGTGCATGCGTGTATTTGTTTTCCTCATAGACTGTAAAAGGTTTTCCTCGTCTCTCGCCTCCAAACACGCTGGATGACAAGAGGAGCGTCGCTAGCAATTCGCTACTTGCACAAGATGGCGGCCGCTGACGTCCCACTTTGAGTGTGTGGACCATAACTTCCGGTCAAAACTTCCGGTGATTTGAGAGCGAGGGCTGGAGAGAGCGACAACAGCGACGGAGTTATATTAGAGAGAAATAATGAGTGTGTTTAGGGTTAAAGAGCGGCGACTTGCCTTTCAGAGGGTGAGAGCCACTGCATTTCATTGTTGTGTGCCGTTATGTACCGTTTCGTCACGTCACAACAAAGAGGTAAGCTTTCATGCATTCCCCGTTGACGGAGCGGTACGAGCTGAGTGGATGCAGAAGATCCGGAGGGATGACTTCAACCCGACCAAAAACACCCGGTAGTAGTCGGCATTTCAAGCAGACCGATTTCCGTGTGACTGTCGGGGGGCTGAGGAAGCTGAAGAAGGGCACTGTACCAGTGTTTTTTTCATGGAACGGGTACGAACTACCTGCGCCCAGAAGGAGCGTCTGGGAACGGTACCGTTAGTGAAGACATGGGCAAGACAACGATGAAATTAAACTAACAGTGTTTTTCAACCCCTTTCCTCCGGGAACACGGTCCTGCAAAATAAAAAGAAAGATGTAACTGTCTCAGAGACAGTCTGGACATTAGAGATTTAAATATGTATTTATATTAATTGTTTAATATGTATTTATTATTTGTTGAATTCATGATTTTATTCTTTGGTTAAAAATGATTGAAGTTGTACTGTTAAAAATAGATAGTGTCATTGTTTTGTGTTAAGAGTTTGTTTAAATACTTATCCCAGGGAATTATGGGAAAACGCGCGCCATCAGAGATATAAAACCAGTCCGCGGACTCATGGGTTTCAGAAGAAGATGGACTCTGTACTAATAGCGCTAACGTTGTCACTGTGTTTTTCCTGTTTATTAAAGTTGACCGTTCTAAAGAGAGAGAGAGTGAGTTTAAAAGAAAAATAAATATACAAAAAGACATCAGTATGAAGCGTGGCCATTTATTAAACCTATGCAGCTACAAAAGATATCTTGATTCTGAAAAAACATTTTTTGTCATTGTCATCATTACAAAACATGAACAATAAAACCAGAACAAGAACATTTACTAACTGATTGAAACAGAATTGATTGAAAGAACCATTGATTTAAAAAAATTAGATCAAGTAATGATAAAAAAAGAAATAATCCCCCCTCTCCCTTATAACCCTAGCGACCTCCGCATCCTTATAAATTCTTTGCACCAGAACGTCGTCCTCTGCAAAAACCACAAAATCGCACCACTGCATTCCTGTGATAAGCAGCTGGCCTTGCACCTGCCAATAGTAACTGTGGCCTGGCTTCAGGCGCAAGGCGCCACCCTGCATGTGCAGATATCCACAGTCCACATAGCTCTTAACGTTGGGGCACTTCACTTCCACAAGCCCGAATGGTGGTGCCTCCAGTGGATCAAAAACAACCCCATCTGGAGAGGATCCGAGCCAGGGAGCATCTGGGTGGATGACAAATCCTGCTGGCCAGTAGCTAATGTTTTTGATGTGGGCATATTCCTGTAACGCAATGGGTTCCAGTGCCAGCCCCCTCTTCATTAAGGCAGTCTGAACCCCACCTTTGCGGATGCGCTCTGCAAGGTTCTCTGCAGAGCTGTGGCCACGGACATGGCACACCTCCCGGAACCTGGAGGAGGTGAGCCTCACCTTTCTCAGGCTGTGCCACTCTGCGTTGCCACTCTGTTCCCTTGTGGCAACCTCGATGGATCTTGCCATATCAACAGTGATGTTAAGCGACATCAGATTAAGATGCTGTTGGTGAGTGCACACAAAGGAACAGGTGGTTGGGTCCAGCCTGTGACCATCTAACGGCAGGGGTGGTGGAGGGGGTGCATCTGGGTGGTGGATGATGACCCTACTCACTGGCACTGGGTGCTGGTAGGAAATCGGGCTTCCTTCTTGAACCGTCCCAAAGGCTGAGTTGACGAGGGGGACATCACTGCTTATAGATAGTGTTGTAATTAGTGGAGCAAGGTCTGCAGTGAAGTCCTGGTATGCCTCGTCGACCTTCAGGACATCTGGGTCTGGCAAGTCCCCCCGCACTGCTTTGTAGCGCTTGCTCCTTTATAACAGTTATGTCATGAGAAAAAACTGAAACAACTCAAAAAAAAAAAAAAGAATCTGACAATAACTGCAGAATACATTACTACTTGACGGTGAATATTACCTTACACCATCAAGCAGCTGTGTGTACTGTCTTGACTTGGGTTTAGTAGAGATGAAGACCATGTTACCCACCCTGCCTGGTTTCACACCCTATCAAGTAAATAAAGAAATAAACAAACAAACCTTTAGGGCAGAAGTTGGTTAGCAACCATAACATACCATCACAAACTAATCACACTAATACACCAAGCTACCATAGCTAACTGTAATAGATCTGGTAATGATGCGCTTGCTTTGTCTTCAATGTGCTTTTTTAAAAAGGTGGGTAAAGTTTATATTCAATTTAAAAAATGAATGGAACATCAACAATTTGTGATTAGCTTAAGTTCTTAAGTACTTACCAGTCTTCGCGGTTTATGCCACCGCTGCTCTGTTTCTGTGCAGCTAAGGACAGGGGGTACTGCTTTCAGTTGCAATGCAGAGTATTTGGTGGTCTGATATAGGAGTGCAACACCTGTGGGTTGCAGAGAGCGAGTACCAGCCACACAGGAGCATTCAGCCGCAGCAATCTCAACTGGTGAGCTGTCCTCAAAAGTAATCTATGAATGAAACGTGATTTTAGTATTACAAATACATTAAGTCATTACATACTATAAAAAACACTAAAGAGAGGTGAGAGCAGGCCAACTGTGCAGGCACTTAGTAGCGTTATGATTCATTAGGCTATCAGAACAACCAGAACAAATAAGCCTGCCTCCCTAATCTCTTAAAATATTTATTATATTATTATATTATTATTATATATTATTATATATTATTTTAATAATACAGTTAGAAAAACAGTGTTACTAAAAGCCTGGAACAAGTTAGTATAGCCTAGACTGAGGGTACAAAATCAGCTCTTATCTCACACTGATTAAATGTTCCCACCATGAATAGACTTACTTAAACTTCTGCTCCCAAAGAACGGGAAGCAGTACAGAATTGAACAGGTTAGTATAGCCTAGACTGAGGGTACAAAATCAGCTCTTACCTCACACTGATTAATGTTCCCACCATGAATGGGCTTACTTAAACGTGCTCCAAAGAACGGGAGCAGTAACAAACAGTTTCTGGGATTTCCTTGAAAGTATAGTTCAGGTTTAAGTCAAATAAACAGACTTAAGTTTTATTATTGTTATTCTACATCCACATCACCAACTATAGTCACAAAAATACCCCAGAATCTGCCTTGAACTGGTTCAAACACATGTGTTTCTCCCCTACTCTGAGGTTGTGTGAGGCTTTTCCATGCTTCCTCATGGACCTATAACAAATAGCCCTGACGGTCACTCTCCCTGCAGGGTCTTTGTTTGACACTGTGGGAATTCAACATCATTCATGTAACGTTAGTCGATCAAACAACCTGATGCACTGACAAGGGTGGGAAATAATGGAATAACAATGGATAATTCTATAAATCTACAATCTCAACAGGACAACTGACTAGGGTGGCCATTCGTCCGGCTTTAGGCCGGACAGTCCGGCTTTTAAATGCCCTGTCCGGCTACAGACGCAGCCTAAAATGTTAGCTACATAGCTACTGCTAGCTAGTTAGCGATGCCACAATGTCAATGTGTTTTGCTATCAATTTCAAACTTACCTTCATAGTTGTCAATAAAACTTGACAGGTACATCTTGTACCCTTTTTCCCGTTTACTCCGGGGGGCAGAGCATCCCTTTCGGACGAGTCTGTGGACATCGGATATACTTACCTTGGGCAGCTCTTGGAGACACCGTGTGTAAAACGTCGCCATTTCGCCGGAAGTACAGACGCGCACACTCGAGGGAGCGGAAGTAAACCGGAAGTAGGGTCTTGCAACTAGCCTATTGAAAACATTCGGGGCTGTAGCCCAGAAGTTAGAGAGCTTTTAAAACGGGTGTTCGGGAGGGTTTCTCCTCCGAGAATATTTGAAAATCGGGCTGATGAACATTCAATTGTAACGTAGTTTGAGAAGTAAAAGAAAGACCAATCGTCATGTCGGACTGACCTCACGATCATTGTCAATGTCAACCATAAAACTTTGTTTTCCCCAAAAACCCTGTCGTCTGTCGTTATGGTGGGTTGTTGTCCAAAGGCTGCTGATTTTATGGCGTGTTGGACACCGCTACAGTGGATCACTGTTAATAACCTGTAACCTGAGATGAGAGTTCAATGTTGTCATTAGCTGTTACGTCTTTCTGACCAATCGCAGTTCAAGGCCGACCTGGGCTGTACCACTTCGGGAGGGGGCGCTCAGTTGTCCCCTATAGACAAAATCGAATTGGTTGCGCCGTTGACGCGTTAACGGCGGCCCACAGGGAATTCTCCCAACTCTCCCGATTACCGCTCGCGTGCGTGCTGTGCGTGCGTGCGCGCGCGCGTGTGTGTGTTATTCGATTGCCTGGTAAACGTGTAGGCCTACGGTAATATTCATACTGGTTTAAATAATACATTTGTATTTCCCATCGTTGCTGAGCAAGAGTTTTGTTTGAAATTAGGTGATAGAAGTTTAACGGTACCACTGTCACTGTCATGCACCTACCCGATGTCAAGTGGACTGGCAACATTGCTACTCCAGAGAGATCCTGCCTAAGCCACACAAGGTCAACATGTTGGTGTTTCCTTGCTCGGAATCTGCCAAACTAAAGTAGCTACAGATTTGCATATGGTCTTTTAAGACATCTAAATATGGAAGTGTTTATGTTGTTACCTTCTACCTCTTTTAACTGGATTTTGAAGTGTTACATGTTAAGGCAAGGAAAGGAAGGAAGGATAAGGAATGTACAAGTTACAACTCTGTTATTATTATTTATTATTTTATTATCATTATTGAAGTGCAGGTTTGTTTGTTGAGACTGGATAGGCCATTTTATTTATTGTTTTGGAGAGACAGGGTCTATTTTTTTTGTTGTTTTGGTGTATTTTTTGCTAACAGAAGACTGAGAGTCCTTTTTTTTATTTTATTTTTATAGTTTTTTGTTTTGTTTTATTTATTGAGGATATTTAAAAGTGTTCCTGGTTCTGGACATTCCAATGTGAAATAAAAGGTTTAATTGTTGCATTTGAAAGGGTGTACTTGCATTATTATGATATATTAACATTACATAAGTGGTTATTTTGGTCTCGATAATGTCGACAATAATATCGTTTATCGTCAATTATTTGTGGGACAATATATCGTCCAGCAAAATTTGTTATCGTCCCAGGCCTCACCCACCAAATACGCCACTAAACCCACACACTAGTTACCATGAGAGCTTCCCTATATTTGTATAGTGTTTGATAGCGTTACATTTACATTACATATCTTATATAGTATGTAGCGGGTTGGTCTATCATTTAAAGACAGCAATACAAAAATACTTCCAACTAAACAATTTCATGGTAATTGTGATCACAACATATATATATCATCGAGAACTAAAAAATAACCACAGACCACATTCTGTTCCGCTTAGTTTTTAGAAAAGAAGTTTATTTATATTAACCATCTATTTCAATATACACAGCAGCAGCAGTCTCCACCAGCCCCCCCCCCCCCCCCCCCCCTCCCCCCCTCCTAAACGGGCATGGCGACAGGGCCGGGGGTCCTACAACACAGGCCCCAGAGCCCCAGGGAGCCGCTGCTGGTATGAACATGCAGTCATGCACATGTCCACATGGTTAAAATCAGTCTTCAGTAAACACAGGGCGCAACGACGATGGGTAATATACAAAAAGAACAACAACACAAGAACTCAAGCAACCAACGGTCGGATTAACTGGATTTTTTTTTGTACAAAAACAAAAAAGCAGAAACCAGGTAAACAAAGAAGAAGCTTTTTTGCGCTTCGGGGTTATAAAGGCTAGCACCCATCACACGTATGTACATCAACTGCTACGTCGTTACCGCGGTAACAAAATGACTCAACAAGCACGACAGATCAGAGAAACGAAAAAAAAAAAAAAAAACAGGAAACAAAGAGAGGAACAGTCCTGGTTGGCCTTCGTCGGTATCGGCTAGACGGGAATAATAGCGGTTTCCAAGATAATGAAGCATCCTGATGGTGTTATCTACGCGGTGGTGTCTGTCTGCCTGTGTGTCTGAGAAAGATGATCCAGGGGCATGTCAAGAGTACAGGGGGGCCATTGAGAGAAGGTGCGTGGGGGGGGGGGGGGAGGAGGGACCGAAAAAGCCCGGACTAAGCGGCGTTACATTAGACCGCGTGATACCCTGCAGCGAGAGGCGTCGACTAAAGCTGCTTAAAAAGAGAATGAAACTTAACCAAGAGAACTGCGTGGGCAGTCTGCATTAATCAACCGTTATACACACACATATATAAATAGTAATACACATCCTATGGGAACCTGGTGTTGGGGTCCGACTTCGCGGTCGGACGCGTGTGGAATTATCAGCACCAAGGAGAAGTCCTTATAAGGCCAGGGGGGGGCGATGGGGAGACGGTTGCTAGGGGGTGTTGCTAGGCGCTAGTCCACCTCCTCCATGTTGCTGTAGGACGACCCTGAGCAGTCTCCGGCATGGCTGTAGAGGTCAGAGGTCACCTCGGTGGGCAGCGTGGGGGGTCCGTCCGAGTCCAGGTCTGCCCCGAACATCGCCTGGCTGGAGCCCTGCAAGACAAACCAGAGGAGCCAATCAGCACGAGTCTGGCTAGCCAATCAGAATGCATGAGACCATGGTGAGAGGAGTGGACTGATAAACAAAGGAACCAAGCCAATCAGAACTCATGACACACGGTAAAAACAGTAAACACAAGCCCACTGAGATAGCCAATCAGTGACACACCAGTTCAACAACTTTGTAGTAAAGACATGAGATATTCAGACAAAAACGGACAGGAAAATAAAACAAGGTTGTATGATTTTATTGTGTAATTTGTGTTGCAGCAGGATGGAAGGCTTGGTTACAGTTCCACCGCCAGAAGGATGGAAACATTATTGCCACCATTCGGGCCGTTTGAAGACGGAAAACAAGAACATTGTTATTCAGAGCACACATTTAGCCCCTCTTCCACAACAAATAAATGTAATTCCTAAAATGGACCCCAAAGTCATTGGACACACACACACACACACACACACACACACACACACACACACACACACACACACACACACACACACACACACACACACACACACACACACACACACACACACACACACACACACACACAGCTCGATTATGGGCACAATCATAATCACGATTATTTTTGGTCAATATTGAAACCACGATTTTTTCAAACGATTATTTTCGAAGTTTTGAAAACATGTTGTATTTATTCAGCATGGTCTCTCCCAAAAAAAAACCTTTGTAACACAGATCTTTGAAATTTTGCCTTAAAAAAATACATAAAATGGTCACAAAAAGAAAATGTTCCAATCTAAAATAATAGATATATATCCAGCTGTTCTGCCCCTTCTATAAAACATTAAAAAAACCTCAAAAAACTTGATGTTCATTTTGTGATCGTTTGACGCTAAAATCGAAATCGCGATCAAAATTCGATTAATCGCCCAGCCCTAACACACACACACACACACACACACACACACACACACACACACACACACACACACACCACACACACACACACCACACACACACACACACCACACACACACACACACACACACACACACACACACACACACACACTCTTCCGTTTTCTAAAAACCTCAAACATTAACAGAAAAGGAACTACTGAATCAAACATAACAAGAAAATAGAAACATGTCATTGGAATAAAATCAAAGCATTAAAGTACTGGACGTCAGGCCTTCATTCAGGATTCAGATACACACACAACAGCAGCACATAACAGTATTTAACTGGAGAAGTGATCTAAATAGAGCAGAGCGCTGGGAGGTCCCTGAGACCGGTCTGTCCTCCCCCCAGGACCCCCAGGGGGTCCACTGGGTGGAGAGACCACAGGAAGAAGCTTCTAGGAGACTGATGTGATTCTGTGTTGGTCTAAACAGGAGGTTCTTAGGACAGTGCGGACGCATCGTGTTTAGTGCCCGAGCTTCCAGTCGTTTTCAGAGTTCGTTCCGAACAAGCCCTTCGCGTCCCGGTACATTTAGAGCTCCATTACATCACTTCCTGTCCAAACGGCAGCACATTGCATTGATTATTAAACATTCTCTTGAACACAACTGTCCGGTTACATTCCGGTTAGACTTGACATTTTCAATGTTGAACATGGCTATGGCTTGAAACAGTCACACACAGTAAAAATGGAAAATAATAATGTCAGCCTACTCCGGAAACCCATTTAAATACGACTCAAAGATTAAGAAAAAAAAAAAGGAGGACAACGAAAACTTCAACACAAACAAAAAGGAGAAAAAAACATAGTTTGGAGCGCCTCAGTTATATCCTGCACTAGGAGACGCAGCCCAAGCAAACACACACGCACACACACACTTTTCATCCATCTTGCATTAGTGTTGCGGTGTTCCCTGAGAGCAGGGCAGCAGCCAAAGTGAAGCAGCAGCAGCAGCTACGCATGCAGACCAACTCCCTGACAGCGGCTTGAAGCTACCCTTCATAAAAATCTTCCACACGAGTATTTCCCTTCCTGCGCCCCGACCCTCCGTCCCCCCCTTAGCGGACGACGACATGTCACTACATCCGACATGTCCCCTGCAGCCAATCAGGGCTGAGGTTTGGAGCCCAGACGCCCTATGAGCTCAGAGGCTAACGGTTACTCAGTGGTCTGCAGAGAGCCTCCAGTAGGCGCCTGATGCTACGCAGACCAGGGCAGGAGAAACCCAGTACCGAGGAGAACCAAGAACCTAGGAGAACCCGGTTCCCTGCTGTGCAGCCTTAGGCCCAGATTCTTCTGGTTCATGCAAACATGGCTGTTGCCTCTAGAAGCTGCTGATGTGTTTGAAGGAAGCGCAGGGTAAATGCTAATCAAGTTAATATTCTGTTGGCCTCCGACCGGACAGTCACTGATGGATTTTATAAAGTTCCAAAGCCGGACAGCTCCGCGGTCGTTTCAGGCCTTTGTCGCCAGCGACCTTCGACCTCGGTCCTCTGAGGTTGGGGTGACGGGGGTGTGTGGGTCGGTGTGTGGGGGGTGCGGGGCTCAGGCCCGGGGGGTGCCGGAACACCAGGGGGTAGGCCAGGTTGAGCAGCAGGGCCCAGCAGGGCCACCAGCGTCCCCAGCACCAGGTACTGGACCCAGTCGTCCTCCGGGGGCGGCGCCACGGCGCGCGCGCCCCCGGCGCCATTCGCCCCGCCCGCCCCTCGCCGCCCCGCCCTCTCGGGGCGGCCGCCGCCGCTCTCCGCCGCACGCCGCGGGGCCCTTCCTCCTCCTCCTCCTCCTCTTCCTCCAGTTCCTGCCATATTAGTGAGGCCTGCGGTTGGAAACCTGCGTCAGCGGTCTGGGAACGGGTGGCGGTGGCAACACGCTAACAACAGGCTAACGCTAACCCTAACACGCTCAGCCAACGCTAACAACACGCTAAAGACAGGCTAACGCTAACCCTAACACGCTCACCCAACACTAACAACACGCTAAAAACAGGCTAACGCTAACCCTAACACTCTCACCCAACGCTAACAACAGCACGCTAACAACAGGCTAACGCTAACCCTAACACGCTCACCCAAAGCTAACCACACGCTCGCAGCATGCTAAAAACAGGCTAACCACACACTAAAAACACGCTCCCCGCAAGCCCACGTCACGCAAACACGCTGCCCAACACGCGCTCAGCACACGCTAGATATGATAGTACTAGCCTAGCCGTCGGACCCCACTGTACTCTGCATGAATCACGTGTGTGTGGTGCATGACACCGTGTCGCAGCAGGGAACATGACAGAAGGCTACACTGATTAATTAGCTCATGTTAAGTACATGTCGCAGCACCACGCTCCACCAGCTCTCTCTCCCGTGGGTTCCTGCACCTCTACGTCCCCCCCCCCCCGTTCTACTGATCTGAATATCTGACTTCCATCAGTGATCAGCTCCTGTGCCTCCTCAACTTCCGGGCCTCAGAGCCCCTGCTGGGGAGAGCTCAACACTCTGACTGCCAGAGTTTACAGTGAGGTAACGGACGGGCTCTGAAACGTCTGAAACACGTTGCTGGTCACACCAGCAACGTGTGACCCCTGCCTGACCCCAAGGAACACGGGGTGGTGTTGAGGTAGACATCCTCACTATAGCACCCCCTTCTGTTGACAGTGTGTACGAACAAATACAGAGTACCACACACACACACACACACACACACACACACACACACACACACACACACACACACACACACACACACACACACACACACACACACACACACACACACACACAGTAGTGACCAACAGTGAACCGGGTTCAGAAAGAGACTCTCCAGCCAGGAGTACCATACATACTCAGTAACATACTAAAATCGTACAACAATACAAAACCAAGTGGAAGTTTGATTGGGGAAGGCTTCTGCCTTTGGCCCTCTGTTCACACATTGCAACCTGTGACTTTGTGTGTGTGTGTGTGTGTGTGTGTGTGTGTGTACGTGCGTGCGTGTGTGTGTGTCTGTCTTTCCTTGTTCTTGTGTTGTCCATGTTCGCGTGTGTGTTTGTTTGTGTGTGCATCTAGCTTCATGTGAGCATCTGTGTTTCAATGTGCATGCGTCAGTGTGTGTGTGTGTGTACATGTGTATGTGTGTACATGCGTGTGTCTAGGCGTGTGTGTCTAGGTGTGTGTGTGTGTGTGTGCGTCTGTGTGTGAGTGTGGCGCCCCCACCTGGCTGACGGCTCCCCCAGTAGCGCCGGGGGCCTCGTCCCCCAGCGGCCCAAGGAAGCGCGGGGGCCTCTCCACCGGGGAGTTGCGGCGGCGGTAGAACAGGACGTAGGCGTAGCGCGTCACCACCTGACTCTCCTCCACCATGGTGACGGTGCTGTCGTCAAACAGACGCCAGCCTGGAGAGGGAGGGGAGAGGAGGGGAGGAGGGGAGGAATGAGGACAGAGGGAGGGAGAAAAGAGGAGGGGAGGAGGCGAGGACAGAGGAGGGGAGGGAGGACAGAGGAGGGAGGAGAGAGGAGGGGAGAGGAGGGGAGGGAAGAGGGAGGGGAGGGAGGAGGAGGAGGGAGGAGGGAGGGGGGGAGAGGAGGGGAGGAGAGGGGAGGGGAGGAGGAGAGAGGAGGGGAGGGGGAGACAGGAGGGAAGAGGGAGGAGGGAGGAGAGGGAGAGTGAGGGGAAGGGAGGGAGAAGATGGAGAAGAGGAGGACAGCAAGAGAGCGGGGGAGGCAGAGAGGGAGAGTCAAGGGAGGGAGAGAGGAAGGGGGAGGGATGCGGGGGAGATGGAGAGGAGGAAGTGGGAGCGCGAGAGAGAGGGAAGGAGAGAGGGAGGGAGGGAGGGTGGAGGGGTTGGGGGAGGGAGAGAGAGAGAGTGAGAGGGGGGAGGAGATGCGACTCGTTGAGATACAGGCCGTGGTATCAGGGGTGCTCAGTCCTAACCCAGGGGGCTCCATCAGGACACCGTGAGGCGCTAGTACTGACCCACGTCGCTGCGCTGGCTGTTGTTGTCGCTGGGCAGGCGGGCGTAGGCCGTGTAGTGGCCCCCGATCATGCCCCCGTAGTGGTTGATGACGGCGTACAGGTCGTACACCGGGGGCTGCTGCAGCTCGTCCTTCTGCCCGATGCAGAACCGGCTCAGGTCCAGGTTCCTGGGGGGAGCGGGCGGAGAGGGACAGGTCATGACCCGGAGAGGGACTCTAAAGAACGATGGTTCCTAGCGCCACCTACAGAGGTCAGAGCCGCTGCACTGGGAATCAGAGCCTTTGTTGAATAAGTCATACTGCGTCTCCCTCGTCTCAGAATGTATCCTAGTTACATTTTTGCCTTAGCAGTTGCTATTCTGCTGTAGGAGTACGAGTACCTTAAGAATCCACCAGATGGCGCTAGAAAGGCACCTTCATCACCTCCCACCCTGCCTGTTTTTCCAGGGGAGGCAGAGAACCAACCTCTGCTGTGTTTTGAGACTCTTACGCGTGTTTAAAGCGTCATAATAACATGTCACGGTGCGCGGACCGCACCTGACGGGGAATGTCCACCCATGTCGTTTGATCTTGTCCCTTCCGCAGATTGAAGCGCTCACGGTAAAGGAGAGGAGCGCTTCGACCGCACCTGACGGGGAAGTCCACCATGTCGTTGATCTTGTCCCTCCAGATGAAGCTCCGGAAGGAGAAGCGCTTCAGCTGGATGATGAGTACGTTGGGCAGTCGCCATAGCAACAGCTGCTTGGACGCCTCGCGGTGCTGCTGGCACTTTGGGCAGTACCTGGTGAGGTGACACACACACACACACACACACACAATGTTAAGCCCTAAATGGTTATTTATGCCAGAAACGTACATAAAGTCTACAGAAACCATCAGCTGAACATCCCGTCAATATAGAGAATATGAACCCTGTGGATTCTTTTAAAAGAGGCCTAAAAACCATCTCTTTAAAAAAGCCTTTCGCTAATTCTTTTTTCTCTTGTTATTTTTCTTTTTAATCTAGTTGTGTCTTTATGTTTATTGTATTTATTCTTTTAATGTGTACATTGGTGTAGGGCACTTTGAGGTCAATTGATGTGTGGATATATATAGTGTGTTATAGATAAAATGTATTATTATTATTATTATTATTAATATAGCACAGACAGTACTATCAATCAGGGAACGGAACCTAAAATGTATTATTATTATTATTATTATTATTATTATTATTATTATTATTATTATATTGCAGACAGTACTATCAATCAGGGAATGGAACTTAAAATGTATTATTATTATTATTATTATTATTATTATTATTATTATTATTATTATTATTATTATTATTATTATAGTGCAGACAGTTCTATCAATCAGGGAATGGAACCTAAAGTGTATTGATTGGTATGAAGCCACCACGATGACGGCTCTCTGTTCCTGTGACCCCCCTGAAGCTCTGCGTTGGGGGTCCTCACCAGGCCTCCTCCGGGGCCGGACCTGCGGTGTCGTTGGTGATGAGACTGCAGGCCACTGCTCCAGGGTGAAGTGCCCGGCGCGGACGTCTCGCTCAGGAGAGCACCGTGGTCCTCCTGTGGACCGTGCCAGGTCCTTTGGAGCGCGCGACCAGCACGTGTATGTCTCTTCAGGCGCTCGTTGTTCCTCCACACCAGCTCCAGGGTGCAGTCGTCCTGCAGCTCCGACAGCAGGTCCTCTGGGGGGGCAGGGGGGGGGGGGGGGGGGGGGGGGCGGAGACGGGGTCAGGGTCAGAGTCAGACTCAGGACCAGAGCAGAACAAGAACCAGATCCAGAACCAGAGTAGGAAGCATAACCCCCAGGAAAAAAGGGGTCAGAGTCAGGACCAGAACCCAAACCAGAACAGGAACCAGAACAGGAACCAGAACCAGAACCAGAACCAGAACAGGAACCAGAGTAGGAAGCAGAACCAGAGTCAGGACCAGAACCCAAACCAGAACAGGAACCAGAACCGGAACCAGAACCGGAACCAGGTCCAGAACCAGTAGGAGTAGGAAGCAGAACCAGAGTCAGGACCAGAACAGGAACCAGAACCAGAACAGGAACCAGAACAGGAACCAGAACCAGAACCGGAACAGGAACCAGAGCAAGGACCAGAACAGGACCCAGAACCAGAACCAGAACCGGAACAGGAACCAGAGCAAGGACCAGAACAGGACCCAGAGCCAGGGTCAGGACCAGAACCAGAACAGGAACCAGAAACAAGAGCCAGAGCCCGAACCAGATCAAGTCAGGGGCAGGACCAGAACAAGTCCATCTTGCACCTGGTGCATCATTGAACCAGAGCGGCTGGTTTAGTTCTGGTTGAGTAAAACTAATATTGTACAGAAACATGACTTTGACCATCTTGCACCTGGCCTCTTGCTCAAGGAGGCCTAAAGGCAGTCTGTGGACGTTGTGGGATCCAACCCGGAACCCTTCAGGCTGGGCGTCCGACGCCCTGGCCTCTAGACGGGCTCCGAGTTGGATGAGAAGGGGATCAGGTCCTCACCGTTCTCGTCCAATCGCTGCTCCTTGTGGTTGGCGTCCAGCAGGGAGATGTAGAACTGGCAGGCGTGTCCCGGGGCGGCTCCGCTGGGCTGCTGGTACCCCGTCACCACGGCTGGGGAGGGACACAACGTTAGGGCTGCTGACCGGGACCCCCGCCGGGACCCCGCCCCCTCTTGCTCTGAGCATTAGTGGGGATACAACATGCATCTGCTGACACACACACACACACCCCAAACACTATGATCTCACCTTCTGGCCGCATGACCTTCTCACACGACGTCTCCTTCTCAGCCTGGGGGTCCGCGGGCCCCCCGCAGGAGGAGGCCTGGGAGGGGGGCTCCGAGAAGCCGGAGTCAGCGGTCCGGCTCAGGGAGGAGGAGGAGAGGGAGTCACATGACTCCCCGGGGAGCAAGCGAGGAAGAGGA
>OLKM01005546.1:0-16801 GCA_900291075.1 Melanogrammus aeglefinus | reverse complement strand
ATACTCCCTGAAGTAACATTGAACTGCGACTTGCCCGCCGGTTGCCGGCCCGCTGAGGTAGCCACCGCCGCGAAAGCACTAACAATGCTCCGGCAGCCGGTAGGACCAAGCAGCCAGAGGCACGGTTAGTTCCTACTTCAGATTGATGTGAGAAAGTGAAAGAAACCAGAGACTCGGAGACCCGACAAAGCCGTTTGTGATCATAATATCTCTGGAGGCGCACACCGCTTTTTGGCCGTGATCATGTAATTATAATGATATAGATATCTATGTATTATATGATATTATTTAATAGAGCTCCAGGACTGTAACACAAGTGTTGTAAATCACTTCCTTGTATTTGGATACCATTCTCTTTTGGGTTATGCCGCATAACACGTCGGACTTCGTCTCTGGTATTTCTAACAACGAGACTCCGTTAGTGGTGGGTTATCTCAGCCCATTGGTTGAGAATGAATTGGGGGGAAAGGAACTTTGGCTTTGACTCCCTCATAAGGACATGAACCACGACATGGAGGAGAAAGGATTGTTGGCACGCGAAATGTCCCGCTTCGAGCCCGCGCTTCCCGCTGCCCTGAGGGAACCACCGCCTCGGCGCTGGAGGAGGTGCCTAACGCTGCCCGGCAACAATCCCTTTCCTCACTCATGTTTGCAAGTTCAGTCTATTAACATCAGATTGTATGTGGAACAAGGTAAGAACCCAGACGTCGGAGAACCCACCGCGGTCGTTTGAGAATTCAATAATATCGGCTCACAAGCTTTTCCGTGATAATATATATCATATGAATATAGATATCTATGTATAATATGAATAATTTAGATAATAGAGCTCAGGACTCCCGTGTGTTCTAGAGTATTTAACAGAACAGGCTAAGGCTGTGTGCGCCTTGCCATTGGCGATACATCCCAACTGTAAACAGAGCGCATGGGACCGTGGCTGCAAGCTGCTCAGGGTCACAACCCCCACCCTCCTCCTTGACCCGCCTCACTCCTCCTCATTTGCATTATAGCTACCAGACATCAAAAACCACCCGCATTTTGGGGAAGGCTCAATGTACGACGGGAATTGAGTGGCTGTAACTCTGACCATGCTGAATTTAGGGAACGTCTCTGAATACTTGTTGTTATGTGGCCCACTATATTAAAGCATCTATAAAAATAAGCATGTCATGGGACCTTTTTAGAATGTCTCCTTAAACTGTCTGGAGGATGTCAAGGTTGGATGGCCTCACATTTTTTGAGCTTCAAATGACAAGCAAAACAGAGTCCTATTTATTAGGACCAGGTACTACCTATATACCCCAAATGGTAATGGACTTAAGCACCTCACTCCATTTGTCAAGTCCAATATAAGAAGCGTGGGTGTAATACTGGATACTAATCTACTTGACAAAAAGGTTTACGTCTGTTGGGTAAAATCAGAGTTTCCTTTCAGTTGATGAAATTTCTAACTAAAGCCTTTTCTGAAAAAAGTAATTCTATGCATTTGGAGGCTACCAGGCTGGACTAATGTAATTCCCTATAATGTTTGGTCTCAACAAGCCACCCCTCTCTCGCTTACAGTAGGTACAACATGCTTGCAGCTTGTGGCCTACGAACGGTTCCAACCCGTAAGGGTGAACATATTCCCACTCTTAGCCCCCCCTCCAGTGGCTCCCTGTTCACAGCCAGAATACCTATATGGTCTCGCTACTGACAATTTAAAAATGCTTAAATTGGGAAATGCCCCCATGCCCCTATCTGGACTTATACTAATCACATAAGCTCCCATAAGATAGTCTCAGATCCTCTGACCTGCACTTACTGGCTGTTCCCAAACTAAACACAACTGTAGAGGGAGATAGGGCATTTTTGCTGCTGTTGCCCCTAAAACTATGGAACAGCTTGCAACTGCATATAAATTGTCCCCCTCTTGTTAAGCTAGTTTTAACAAATCTTAAACCTCACATCTCCTACTCTATTGCCTTTATTTCATTATAACCTTTTTCTTTTTTCCTCATCTTATCACAATTTTTTAGTCTTTTGATCGTGATTGTACAATTGATTTATTGCATGTGGCAACGTCTAGCCAATATTCTTGCTGGTAATATTAATATTACTATCTGTTGCTGAATATTTCGTCGACCTCAAATGTAGCACTTTTGGTCAACTGTTGTTTTTTTAATGTGCTTTAACAAATAATGTATGTTACATTACATTACATTAGCTTTCCACCTGACAACACCACTGGCGCGGTTGGTTCGCAAAGCCTGAACACAGACCCCTACAAGTAACAAAAAGCAAAGCATCTCGCGCGAACAGTATTATTACAATAATGCCTAAAACTATTCAAATTTACATGTCATTTGAATTATATGTTTTTCTCTATTTTTTTCTTTAATCAATTGTAGGCTACGCCATGTTCGCCCATGGTTTTCTAATGATTAGGCATACCAGAAAGGATTTCAAAGCAATGTTTGATTTTGCAAGAGACTTCCAAATATAATTTAGAACGCTGTCATGCACCTGCGCGAATGAAGTGAAACCTCGATCTCTGAGATATCGATTTTCAAGCACGTTCTTTTCTGGACACGCTCCGTTACGAAACGACGTAAGGAGGGTTCCTAAGAAGAATCTAAAGGCCATTCGGACACCACACCTTAATAGAGGTAAACGATTTTGGATAATCTAAACGTAGGAGTCTGCGCGCTTAGAAGAGAGCGTTATCCAGAACCGGGCCCCAGGACACAGATTGATGTTTAACTTAGTTCATCATTCACAGCAATATGACAACACAGACACCGCTAGCGCCGTGCCGGAAACCTCCCTGAGTGGTATCTGCTGATGGCTTGGTTTAACATGTGTGCCCTGATTGTCAAATGCACCCACAGGTGTGGCGGCCCTCACGCCAGACTCCAATCAGTCTGACCGGCCAGGTTGAGGCTGCTTCAAGCAGCCAGAAACCATAAACCAATCCATGATCATTATTTTATTTGTAGTTCCATACAGACAGACCAGGTGGTGAAACGCACCTAAGTAAGCATGATTAGTCCTTGCTCTCGGTAATGTTTGATTTCTGGTCTTCCCCTTGATTGAAAGAAAAAGTATGAATATCCTGTCCTGGTTTGTTCTGGGTCGCCCAATCTACTACTAACCAGACATCAGATCTTTGTGTGTCCCGGGAGCTATATTGTAGGTACATTTTAATTTCAAGCCCCTTGACTTGTACTGATCTACCACAAAAGCAGAATGGCAAGGTCTGCAGGCACTGAAACTGGTTACAACACATTCTTTATTTTACCTTTTATTTGACTTGACTTTATGTGAGCAAAGTACCAATACTAATTGTGTAACGTTAAAGATGAACGAAATTCTCCTGTATCTTGTGTTTTTCCTTAAAGCTAGGGTAGGCGATTTTTTTTACTTAAATATTTGAGCAAAAAATGTCATAATAGCCAGTCAGCAGGGGCGGACTGGCCATCGGGAGGTTCGGGAGATTTCCCGAACGGCCGGACGATTTCAGGCCGAGCCGGCCGGCCGTAATTCTTTTAGATTTTTTTTTTTTTTTTTTTAATTATTTATTATATATTATATATTTTTATGTTACATTTTTTTTATAAAGTTAAGTAAGCCGTGATTTCGGATAATTACTTACAGCGCGAAACGGAGCTCTTGCCTGACGGTGAAACGGGGCCGATGTATTACTGTCAATTTAGAGGGGGGAGCACCCCCACAGTGTATGGGGGCAAAGCGAAAGGCCAAAGCGAGCGGCCGAACGGCCCCTCCCAACGTTTTGAACTGCTTAACGCGGTCTGTCATTTCTGGATTGGCTCAGCCTGGACACATGGCCGGGTCCACTTACTTCTCGTTGATCTGCACTGAAGTTACAGTTAGAAATACGGAAATGTTCAAAAAA
The DNA here is from genome assembly GCA_900291075.1 of Melanogrammus aeglefinus. NCBI lineage: Eukaryota > Metazoa > Chordata > Actinopteri > Gadiformes > Gadidae > Melanogrammus > Melanogrammus aeglefinus. The sequence continues at coordinate 12,906 of OLKM01005546.1, read as the reverse complement.
GGAAAAAAGGTGGTGGAGAGGAAAAAGATTGGGTGCGCTCAGAAGTTGAGGTTGAAAAAGAAAAAAATGTTAGAGCAAGACGCAGCCAAATGTGCAAAAATAACCGACCTTTTCCGTGGAAAAGCCAAGGTTGACGGCGACGCCCCTGTCAGCGAGACTGGTGAGGCGGGAACAGGACACAGCAACATAGCTATGACAGGTTTGCACTGCCGAGCAATGTTTGGGCCAATATAATAATGACTTAAACTCAATTATGGGAAGTAGCAGAGAACGTTCGGAGAACTATTATAATATGCAATGACCACCGGAAGAGCCAGTGAATGAAGTATTGATTAGAGAGCGATTTATTAGATACCACCGCTAATAAACCATTGGAATACTTCAACACCGGTAACCACAGCAACGCACAACAACCCCGTCGCCGCCCCCCTGTCTCCCAAACCCTGTGCGCTACAATATCATCAAACAGCTTTTGGCCTTTATATTATATATATATTATATTATATACTATTATATATAGAGCTAAAAGTATGTTTAAGAATTAAAGTCTCTTAACTTTTATTATTATTATTGTTATTAGTCAAGTCCAGTGACAGTCGAGGTGATGCTGCTATATGTAGGCGAAGTGCTCTGAGAATATCTGCACATCAACTTTTGCTCTCCCCTGTCTCTGTGTGCCCCGCCCAATTGCCATCCTGCTCATCGTACACTTTTGCGCAATCAGAGCGAGGCCCGATTCTCCCGTTCTTATTGGCTGGTGGGACTTGTCCGTCAACCTTTGGCAAACGACGTTTCGTGGCTGGCGTCCTGCGTGAGCGTTCACAGCATAGCAGCTTATGCCTAACAAATTACAGTTGCACTTGCTTGGCTGATACAGCTGACCGTTTCTCACACAGCGCAATTACAATGATTTTAAGGTAACCATACAGGTATATCTGTGAGTTAGATGTTGATGCTATTATGTACTTATGCAGTTATCAGCACTAATGTTAATTACCTCGGAAATCGGACATGGTGTTTCCGTCTTCCTATCCAATGTAAACTGAATTCACATAACGCGCATCACTGCGTTCCGAGGGAGGAGCCTTCAGCAGGTAGCGCGTGGGAGGGAGGGACCAGAGAACGCAACGGGACTCTCAATGGCTGTTGTCCCCAAAATCGCATACCCTAGCTTTAAAATGCTTCTCTACCTGTCCTCTTCCAGCAGATTGGTGTACTGATACTTGTTTTTTAGAAAGTGTAAGTGTAGCAACATTGATTGTAGTTGCTACACTGTGATGAATGCATTGATTTTGCTAAGCCATAACTGCAACTGTGATGAAGGCGTATGCTAAAAGTCCCAAATTTGTTAGTTCCAAGCTGAAGAGATACATTTTGTTGAGTTTATATCACACAGGATGTATGACTTTACAATAAAGGTTACAACTTTAAATCCATCATTATATATTTTTCAATGGTATTGCCACAAGATCCCATATAATAATGTATATGGTAAATAAATATATAAATATAAAAAAGAATTACAATATGATATCATTACACATATAGAATAATTAATATAATTTATACAACAATTAGCAACAAGGCATCAGAAAGAACACTAAATGAAAAGCTTGGTTTGTGATTTCGATGGTGTTAGAGCAACAAAAAAACTGTATTGGTTCTGAACTGAGGAGAAAGAGTCTCAGGTCCTCCTGGAATCATTCCTGCTGGCACTATGACTAACTGGAAACCATGCAACTGAAACTACTGTCTGACCTCCTACGGTCTGGACTCCTACTGGCTGACTCCTACTGGCTGGACTCCTACTGGCTGTAATACTACTGGCTGTAATACTACTGGCTGGACTCCTACTGGCTGGACTCCTACTGGTTGGACTCCTACTGGCTGTAATACTACTGGCTGGACTCCTACTGGCTGGACCTCCTACTGGCTGGACTCCTACTGGCTGTACTACTACTATTGTCTGTATTAAACTGTCTGGTACTCCGACTGGCTGGACTCCTACTGGCTGGACTCCTACTGGCTGGACTCCTACTGGCTGTAATTACACTGGCTGTAATACTAGTACTGACTGTAATAACTACTGGCTGGACTCCTTAACTGGCTGGACTCCTACTGGTGGACTCCCTACTGGCTGTAATACTACTGCTGGACTCCTACTGGCTTGTAACTACTACTATTGTTCTGTATTACGTCTGTTTACTCCGACTGGCTTGTACTACAACTATACTGTAACTACTATTGCTGTACACCAGGGACAGTAACTAGTGTTGTTGCTGTGGTAGTTGGGCCAGCGGTGGTTGTAGTGGGGCCAGCTATGGTTGTAGTTGGGCCCGCTGTGGTAGTAGTGGGGCTAGATGTGTTAGTTGTTAAGCTGGATGTGGTAGTTGTTGGGGTAGCTGTGATAGTTGTTGGGGCAGCTGTGGTAGTAGTTGGGGCAGCTGTGGTAGGAGTTGGGGCAGTTGTTGGGGCAGCTGTGATAGTTGTTGGGGCAGCTGTGGTAGTAGTTGGGGCAGCTGTGGTAGATTTGGGCAAGCTGTGGTAGTTGTTGGTTCAGCGGTGGTAGTTTGTTGTCAGCGGCGTAGTTGTTGAGGCGCAGTTGTGGTGTGTTGGCCGCACTGTGGTAGTAGTTGGCGCAGCAGTGGTAAGTAAGTGGGGCAGCTGTTGGTAGTAGTTTGGGGCAGCTGTGGTAGTAGTTGGGCAGCTGTGGTAGTAGTTGGGCCAGCTGTGGTAGTAGTTGGGCAGCTGTGGTAGTTGTTGGGGCAAGCGGTTGTTGGGGCAGCTGTGTTGAGGGTCCAGTAGTATAGTTGTTGGGGCAGCTGTGGTAGTTTTTAGGCCAGCGTTGGTAGTTGTTGGTCCAGCGGTGGTAGTTTTTGGGTTAGCTTTGGTAGTAGTTGGGGCAGTTGGGGCAGCTATTGGAATTAGTCCAGCTGCAGAAGTTGTTGGTCCAGCAGTGATAGTTGTTGGGGCAGCTGTGGTAGTAGTTGGGGCAGCTGTGGTCGTTCTTGGGGCAGCTGTGGTAGTTGTTGAGGCAGCTGTTGTAGTGAGGGTCAGTGGTGGGAGTGATGGGACAGCTTTGGTAGATTTTGGCATCTGTGGTAGTTGTTGGGGGCCAGCTGTTGTAGTTTGTTGGGGGCAGGGTGGTAGTAGTTGGGGGGCAGCTGCTGGTAGTAGTTGGGGCAGCTGTGGTAAGTTGTTTGGGACAAGCTGTTGTAGTTGTTTAGTCCAGCGGGTGTTGTTGTTGGGCAGCTAGCTGGGTAGTTGTGTGGGGGCAGCTGTGGTAGTTGTTAGGCAGCGGTGGATCGTTGTGATCCGGGTGGTGCTTGTGTCCAGCGGTTGGTAGTTGTTGGGGGCAGGTTTGGTTATTTTGGTAGTAGTTGGGCAGCTGTGGGTAGTAGTTGGCGCAGATGTGGTAGTAGTTGGGGCAGCTGGTGAAGTTTGCTGGGGAATCTGTTGGTCCAGCAGTGATAGCTTGTTGGGGAAGCTGTTGGTCCAGGAGTGGTAGTTGTTGGGGAAGCTGTTGGTCCAGCAGTGGTAGTTGTTGGGGCAGCTGTGGTCGTTGTTGGTCCAGCAGTGGTAGTTTTTGGGGCAGCAGTGGTAGTTGTTGGTGCAGCTGTGGTAGTTGTTGGACCACCTGTGGTAGTTCTTAGTCCAACAGTGGTAGTTGTTGGTGCAGCTGTGGTAGTTGTTGGTCCAACTGTGGTAGTTGTTGGGGCAGCAGTCGTAGTTGTTGGGGTAGCTGTGGTAGTTGTTGCGAAGCTGTGGTAGTGTGGGGCAGCTTTTGGTAGTTGTTGGGGCAGCTGTGGTAAGTTGTTGGGCAGCTGTTGGTAGTTGTGGGCAGCAGTGTAGTTTTGGTGTCAACGTGGGGTAGTTGTTGTCCAGCAGTGGTAGTTGTTGGTCCAGCAGTGGTAAGTTGTGGGGAAGCTGTTGTTCCAACTGTGGTAGTTGTTGGTCCAGCAGTGGTAGTTGTTGGGGCAGCTGTGGTAGTTGTTGGTCCAGCAGTGGTAGTTGTTGGGGCAGCAGTCGTAGTAATTGGGCGAGCTGTCGTGTTGTTGTGGGCAAGCGTGTGTAGTTGTTTGGCAGCTGTGGTAGTTTGTTGGGGCAGCTGTGGTAGTTGTTTGGTCCAGCTGTGGGTAGTTGTTGTCCACAATTGTAGTTTGTTGGGGCAGCGGTGGCTAGTTGTTGTCCAGCTGTTGTAGTTGTTGGGGCAGCTGTGGTAGTTGTTGGTGCAGCTGTGGTATTGTTGGTTCCAACTGTGGTAGTTGTTGGCAGCTGTGGTAGTTGTTGGGCAGCTTGTGGTAAGTTGTTTGGGCACAGCTGTATGTAGTTAGTTTGGTCTAGAGTGGTAGTTGTTGGGGCAGCGTGTGGTAGTTGTTTGGCAGCTGTGGGGTAGTTGTTGTGGCAGCTGTGGTAGTTGTTGGGGCAGCAGTGGTAGTTGTTGGTCCAACTGTTGTAGTTGTTGGTCCAGCAGTGGTAGTAGTTGGGGCAGCTGTCGTAGTTGTTGGTCCAACTGTGGTAGTTGTTGGTCCAACTGTGGTAGTTGTTGGTGCAGCAGTCGTAGTTGTTGGGGCAGCTGTCGTAGTTGTTGGGGCAGCTGTCGTAGTTGTTGGGGCAGCGGTGGAAGTTGTTGGGGCAGCGGTGGTAGTTGTTGGCGCAGCGGTGGTAGTTGTTGGTCCAGCGGTGCTAGTTGTTGGTCCAGCTGATGGTAGTTGTGTGGCGCAGGTGGTAGTTGTTGGGGCAGCGGTGTAGTTGTTGGTCCAGCGGTGGTAGTTGTTGGTCCGCGGTGGTAGTGTTTGGTCCAGCGTTGGTACTTGTTGGGGCAGCTGTGGTAAGGTAGTTGTTGGGCGCATGTGGTAGTTGTTGGGTAGCTGTGGTAGTTGTTGGGGCAGCTGTGGTAGTTGTCGGGCAGTCTGTGTAGTTGTTGGGGAAGCTGTAGTTCCACTGTGGTAGTTGTTGTCGAGCAGTGAGTAGGTGGTTTGGTCCAGCAGTGGTAGTTGGTTTTGTCCAGCAGTTGGTAGTGTTGTCCAAAACTGTGGTAGTTGTTGGTCCAGCAGTGTAGTTGTTTGGTCCAGCAGTGGTAGTTGTTGGTCCAGCAGTGGTAGTTGTTTGTCCAAACTGTGGTAGTTGTTGGTCCAACTGTGGTAGTTGTTGGTCCAGCAGTGGTAGTTGTTTGGTCCAGGCAGTGGTAAGTTGTTTGGGGCAGCTGTCGTAGTTGTTTGGGCAGCCGTCGTAGTTGTTTGGGGCAGCTGTGGTAGTTTGTTGGGCAGCGGTGTAGTTGTTGGGGCAGCAGTCGTAGTTGTTGGGGCAGCGGTGGTAGTTGTTGGGGCAGCGGTGGTAGTTGTTGGGGCAGCGGTGGTAGTTGTTGGACCAGCTGTGGTAGTTGTTGGGGCAGCCTGTATAGTTGTTGGTCCAACTGTGGGTAAGTTGTTGGTCCAGCAGTGGTAGTTGTTGGGGCAGCGGGTCGTAGTTGTTGGGGCAGAGGAGTTGGAAGTTGTCGGGGCAGAGCGGTGGTAGTTGTTTGGCGCAGCGTGTGGTAGTGTGTGTGGTCCAGCTGTGGTAGTTGTTGGTGGCGTCCGCTGTCGGTAGTGTCTGGTCCAGCTGTTGGTGAGTAGTTTGTTTGGGGCAGGCGGTGGTAAGGTTTGTTGGGTGCAGCTGTTGGTAGCGTTGTTGGTCCATGCGGTGGTAGTTGTTGGGGGCAGCGGTGGTAGTTGTTGGGCAAGCGTTGTGGTAGTTGGTTTGGGCAGCTGTGGTAGTTTGTGGGAGTAACTTTGGTAGTTGTAAGCGGCACGCTGTGGTTAGTCCACCGTCGGGATGCAGTTGTGGTTAGTTATGCTGCAATGAGAGCTGTTGTTCAACTGTTGTAGTGTTCCAGCCCAGTTGTCGAAGTTGTTAGGCAGAAGCAGTCGTAGTAGTTGGGCGGAGCTGTCGTAGTTGTGTTGGGGGCTCAGCAGGTGGTAGTCATGTTGGTGGCATGCTGGTGGTAGTTGTTGATCCAGCTGTGGTAGTCGTTGGGCTCAGCGGTGGGTAATTGTTGGTCCAGCTGTGGTAGTTGTTGGGCGCAGCAGTGGTAGTTGTTGGTGGCACGCAGTCGTATCATAGTTGGGGAAGCTGTTGTAGTTGTTTGGGCAGCGGTGGTAGTTGTTGGGGTAGCTGTGGTAGTTGTTGGGGCAGCTGTGGTAGTTGTCGGTGCAGTTGTGGTAGTTGTTGGGGAAGCTGTTGTTCCAACTGTGGTAGTTGTTGGGGCAGCAGTCGTAGTAGTTGGGGGAGCTGTCGTAGTTGTTGGGGCAGCGGTGGTAGTTGTTGGGGCAGCTGTGGTAGTTGGTCCAGCTGTGGTAGTTTTTGGGGCAGCTGTGGTAGTTGTTGGGGTAGCTGTGGTAGTTGTTGGGGCAGCTGTGGTAGTTGTCGGGGCAGTTGTGGTAGTTGTTGGGGAAGCTGTAGTTCCAGCAGTGGTAGTTGTTGGGATAGCTGTGGTAGTTGTTGGGGCAGCAGTTGTAGTTGTTGGCCCAGATGTGGTAGTTGTTGGCCCAGATGTGGTAGTTGTTGGTCCAGCTGTGGTAGTTGTTGGGGCAGCTGTGGTAGTTGTTGGGGCAGCGTGGTAGTTGTTGGGGCAGCAGCATGTGGTAGTTGTTGTGTGCAGCTGTGGTAGTTGTGTGGTCCAACTGTGGTAGTTGTTGGTCCAGCAGTGGGTAGTTGTTTGTCCCAGCAGTGGTAGTTGTTGGTCCAAACCTGTGGTAGTTGTTTGTGCCAGCAGTGGTAGTTGTTGTCCAGCAGTGGTTAGTTGTTGGTCCAACTGTGGTAGTGTTGGGTCCAGCAGTGGTAAGTTGTTGGGCAGCCTGTCGCAGTTGTTTGGGCAAGCCGTTGTAGTTGTTGGGCAGCCGTCGTAGTTGTTGGGGCAAGCGGTTGGTAGTGTGTTGGGGCAGCGGTGGTAGTGTTGTGGCGCAGCAGCTGGATAGTTGTTGTTTGGGGTGAGCGGTGGTAGTTTGTCCGGGGCAGCATGGTAGTAATTGGGGCAGCTGTCGTAGTTGTTTGTCCAACTGTGGTAGTTGTTGGTCCAGCAGTGGTAGTTGTTGGGGCAGCGGTCGTAGTTGTTGGGGCAGAGGTGGAAGTTGTTGGGGCAGCGGTGGTAGTTGTTGGCGCAGCGGTGGGTAGTTGTTTGTCCAGCTGTGGTAGTGTTGTTGGAGGCAGCGGTCGTCGTAGTTATTGGGCAGCAGCGGTGGTAGTTGTTGGGGCAAGGGTAGTAGGTTTGTTGTCCAGCGGTGTAGTTGTGGGGCAGCGCGTGGTAGTTGTTGGGGCGGCTGTGGTTAGTTGTTTTGGGGATAGCTGTGGTAGTTGTTGGGCGCGCTGTGGTAGTTGTGTGGCAGTTATTGGGTGTTATTGGGGAGCTGTTGTTCAACTGTGGTAGTTGTGGTCCAGCAGTGGTAGTTGTTAGGCCAGCAGTCGTAGTAGTTGGGGAGCTGTGTCGAGTTGTTGGGGCAGCGGTGTTAGTTGTTGGGGCAGCAGTGAGGTAGTTGTTTGATCCAGCTTTTGGTAGTTTGTTGGGCAGCGGTGGTAGTTTGTTGGTCCAGCTGTGGTAGTATGTTGGCACGCAGCATGGAGTTAGTTTGTTGGGGGCAGCAGTCGTAGTAGTTGGGGGAGCTGTTGTAGTTGTTTGGGCAGTGGTGGTAGTTGTTGGGGTAGCTGTGGTAGTTGTTGGGGCAGCTGTGGTAGTTGTCGGTGCAGTTGTGGTAGTTGTTGGGGAAGCTGTTGTTCCAACTGTGGTAGTTGTGGGTCCAGCAGTGGTAGTTTTTGGGGCAGCAGTCGTAGTAGTTGGGGTAGCTGTCGTAGTTGTTGGGGCAGCGGTGGTAGTTGTTGGGGCAGCTGTGGTAGTTGTTGGTCCAGCTGTGGTAGTTGTTGGGGCAGCGGTGGTAGTTGTTGGGGCAGCGGTGGTAGTTGTTGGGCAGCAGTGGTAGTTTGTGGCTCAGCGTGGTAGTTGTTGGCCCAGCTGGTGGTAGTTGTTGGGGCCACTGTGGAATTGTTGGCCCAGCTGTTGGTAGTTTGTTGGGCAAGCTGTGGTAGTTGTTGGGACAGCTGTGGTGGTTGTTGGTGCAGCTGTGGTAGTTGTTGGTCCAACTGCGGTAGTTATTGGTCCAGCAGTGGTAGTTGTTGGGGCAGCAGTCGTAGTTGTTGGGGCAGCTGATGTAGTTGTTGGGGCAGCAGTGGTAGTTGTTGGGGCAGCTGTTGGTAGTTGTTGGGTGCAGCAGTGGTGTATGTTGTTGTGCATTCGTTGTAGGTAGTGTTGTGGTCCAGCAGTGGTAGTTGTTGGGGCAGCTGTGTAGTTGTTTTGGTCAAGCCTGTGGTAGTTGTTTGGTCCCAGCAGTGGTAGTTTGTTGGTCCAGCATGATGTTAGGTGTTGTGGGGCAGCGGGTAGTGTGTTGGTTGGCAGCGGTCATAGTTGTTTGAGCGCAGCGGTGGTTATGTGATGGTCCAGCCTGTGGTAGTTGTTGGTCCAGCTGTGTAGTTGTCGCAGTTCTTGGGAGCTGTGGTCAACTGTCTAGTTGTTCGGCCAGCAGTGGAAGTTGTTTGGGGCAGCTGTCGTAGTTGTGGGGGCAGCCAGTCGTAGTTTGTTGGGCAGCTGTCGTAGGTTGTGTGGGCAGCGGTGGTAGTTGTTGGGGCAGCTGTGGTAGTTGTTGGGGCAGCCGTGGTAGTTGTTGGGGCAGCCGTGGTAGTTGTTGGGGCAGCAGTGGTAGTTGTTGGTGCAGCTGTGGTAGTGTGTTGGTGCACACTGTGGTAGTTGTTGGTCCAGGCAGTGGTAGTTGTTGGGCCGAGCTGTGGTAGTTGTTGGTCCAGCAGTGGTAGTGTTTGGGCAGCTGGCGTAGTTGTTGGAAGAGCTGTGGTAGTTGTTGGCTCAGCTTTCGGTATGTGTGTTGGTCCAGCAGTGGTAGTTTGTTTGGTCCAGCATGTGTAGCTGTTGGGCAGCTGTGGTAGTTGGTTTGTGGTAGCGCTGTGGTAGTTGTTGGTCCAACTGTGGTAGTTGTTGGTCCAGCAGTGGTAGTTGTTGGTGCAATTGTAGTAGTTGTTGGGGCAGCAGTGGTAGTTGTTGGTGCAGCTGTGGTAGTTGTTGGTCCAACTGTGGTAGTTGTTGGTCCAGCAGTTGTAGTTGTTGGTGCAGCTGTGGTAGTTGGTCCAACTGTGGTAGTTGTTGGGGCAACTGTGGTAGTTGTTGGGGCAGCTGTGGTAGTTGTTTGGGCAGCCGGCGTGTAGTTGTTTGGGCAGCGGTGGTAGTGTGTTGGGCCAGCGGTGTGTAGTTGTGGAGAGCTGTGGTAGTTGTTGGGAGTGCTGTGGTAGTTGTTGGTCCAGCGGTGGTAGTTGTTGGTCCAGCGGTGGTAGTTGTTGGGGCAGCTGTTGTAGTTGTTGGGGCAGCTGTGGTAGTTGTTGGTGCAGCAGTGGTAGTTGTTGTTCCATCAGTGGTAGTTGTTGGGGCAGCGGTGGTAGTTGTTTGGGCAGCGGTGGTAGTTGTTGGGGCAGCTGTGGTAGTTGTTGGGGCAGCTGTGGTAGTTGTTGGTCCAGCTGTGGTAGTTGTTGGTCCAGCTGTGGTAGTTGTTGGTGGGCAGCTGTGGTAGTTTGTTGGGGCAGCTGTGGTAGTTGTTGGTCCAGCAGTGGTAGTTGTTGGTCGCAGCAGTGGTAGTTGTTGGGGCAGCGGTGGTAGTTGTTGGGGCCAGCCGGTGGTAGTTGTTGGGCAGCTGTGGTAGTTGTTGGGGCAGCTGTGGTAGTTGTTGGGACAGCTGTGGTAGTTGTTGGGGCAGCTGTGGTAGTTGTTGGTCCAGCAGTGGTAGTTGTTGGTGCAGCTGTGGTAGTTGTTGGTCCAGCAGTGGTAGTTGTTTGGGCAGCTGTGGTAGTTGTTGGGGCAGCTGTGGTAGTTGTTGGTCCAGCTGTGGTAGTTGTTGGGGCAGCTGTGGTAGTTGTGGGGCAGCTGTGTGGTAGTTGTTGGGGCAGCTGTGGTAGTTGTTGGTCCAGCTGTGGTTGTTGTTGGTCCAGCTGTGGTTGTTGTTGGTCCAGCTGTGGTAGTTGTTGGACCAGCTGTGGTAGTTGTTGGGGCAGCAGTTGTAGTTGTTGGGGCAGCTGTGGTAGTTGTTGGGGCAGCGGTGGTAGTTGTTGGGGCAGCGGTGGTAGTTGTTGGGGCAGCGGTGGTAGTTGTTGGGCAGCGGTGGGTAGTTGTGGGGCTTCGTGTGGTAGTGTTGGGTAGTGTGTACGTAGTTGGGGCAGCTGCGGTAGTTGTTGGGGCAGCTGTGGTAGTTGTTTTGGCCCGTGGTGGTAGTTGTTGGTCCAGCTGTGGTAGTAGTTGGTCCAGCGGTGGTAGTTGTTGGGGCAGCAGTGGTAGTTGTTGGGGCAGCTGTGGTAGTTGTTGGGCTTGCTGTGGATGTAGTTTGGCCAGCTGTAATCGTTGTTGGTCCAGCTGTAGTAGTTGCTTGTCCTGCTGTGTTTGTCATTCGGCCAGCTGTGGTTGTATAAAATATTAATTAATTCTTCATCATCTTCTCGTCATTTTCTTTTTCTAAATTTTACAGAATAACAAACCCAGTTTAAGAGATTATCTTACCAAAACACAAGAGAATTACCACGAAATTTGTCGTTAGATTCATCTTCACTGACTCTTATCTGTGAAGAAAATCATTCGTTCAAAATCCCAGCACGTGTTTATTTGTTGATGTTATTCATGATTAAATAATGACTAAAAGTTCAGAGGTTAATACAAATAACTTTTAAACATGTAATTAATTCAGAACCTCAACATTTGGTGATTTGTTAATTTTATTCATGATTAATATATGACTTGTAGTTTAGAGGTTAATACATATGACCAGTGGACCTCAGTACTCACTGGTTCAGTTGGCTTTAGTAGAGTTTGAAAGCTGTCCTGAGGACTGTAGTTCCTTTGCTGCCTTGCTCCTTTTACTCTGCCAATGGCAGTAGCTCACTTTATATCACTTCTGAGTGATGACACATGACTTCGGAGTCAAAGATATTTCATAAAAGAACAAAAGGTTCTATTTCGATATTAGCATAGTGAATAGCATCCCCTCCCATTCAACACTGGGTTTTGTCTACGCTGTAATGACAGCTTTGTCTTTGCGTTTGGGAGGGGATGATATCAGAGGTCGTCAACAGGTTCCACTACTTTGTGGGCTGTTCTGACTGCTCTTCTTACTCAACTTCACCTTAGAAAGGTATTTGTTTATCACATTCTGTTGTTCAAACAACATCGGTCTCCTTGACAGACAGTTAAGTATCACATCACCATCAAAGTTCAATATCATCGTTTACTCGTTATTTTTTCATGCAGATATAAAGAAATCCATCTCCTCTACAATGTATAACATTGACCTTGTACTTGAAGTTGGCTCATGTGGTGTCTCTGAAACTTTTGCTGAGCCCCTTTCACGGTACAACCTGAAATCTACAAAATGGACCCCATCAGGCATCCAGAATGCATTTTGAATATACTGTAAATGCGTGTCCAACAGAGAGGCCGTCAGGCGTGTGTGGACAGGCATTTCAAGTTTTGAATTAGTGTTTATGAATTGAACAAAGATGGCTTTTGCCAAATCCTTCCTCCTATTAATACAAATTGATGTTTAATGCTCATATTCATGAGATCTATCTAATGGAGAAATTGATTATTTTTTGGAAATGTTCTTTGGTCACCTGGTCATCAACACAAGCCAAATAAGCTTCTAGAATACTTCAAAGCTGCAAGTTGCTAGTTTGAGATAAATTCATATGGTTATTTCACCCAAAAATTCTTTCTGCAAATGCGTAAACTTCTACCTCTTTGAAGATTAATCTATTTGACATCAGGTGCTTTTGAAGAGGATTGGTGCGTAGGAATCTTAGATCAGTAAAGACGCAGGAAGAGATCTTGATGTAAGCAGGCGTCACACCCGACGACTTCTATATCTGCCTCATCACATTCCTCAAGCTACATGTCATGGATTGTCTTTATGAGTGTTTTATTTACGGAAAAGCTTGGCCATTCAGACCTGGGTGTGGAATTCAAACCGTTTGTCTTTCAAATGAGATTCTTGCATCCCAGCAATAGTTAAGCATCGAAAATAAACATTGGCTTTAGTCGACTTCAGAAAAAAGCACTCTAAACCAGTGTGCTTTTACCGAAGGTATAATTTACTATGGTATTTAGCTAATTTGACCGGGGTATTAAGCTATTTCAACCCGGGCATTTAGCTATTTGGACCGGGGTATTTAGCTGTTTGGACTGGGGTATTTATCTATTTGGACGATGGTATTTAGCTGGCAACTTTTGCATTTGCTGTAACCACTGAGAGAGTAAACAAAGGAAAACGTAGACACACTGCTAACCTCACAAATCTAATACCTATTCCCTCCAAAAACAACCTTAAAGGCTATCAACAACACCATCAGGATGGCTCTACTTAATGTTAGGGCTCTTAATAACAAATCATTTTTAGTTAATGATTTTATTACCACTTCTAAACTGGATTTTTTTTTAACTTGAAACAGGCGCGACAAAATAACAGTGCAACCGTTCTGATAGAGACAGCTGCTATATTTACAAATTGCTGCTATATTTTGTATTTCAGGGGAAACAGATGTTATTTGTGTGGTGATTCCATCATTCCACAATACAACTTTCTGCTGTACTGAAGCTCCCCAGAGTACTCCTATTAATTATTTACAGGCCACCCCACATAACTCTGCAAATTTTTTTAATTACTTTACAGAGTTATTGGTTTAGGCATCTCCCATACTTTGACAGTCTAGTTAAAACGGGTGACTTCCAATTTTCATACTATATTTGAATGACAAGTTGGCAAAAAAAGCGTGGTTACCATTTGTTGGACACATTTTGCCAAAGGTCAAAAAGGTTTGTTTATCGCCCATTTGTGA
>OLKM01005545.1:0-16802 GCA_900291075.1 Melanogrammus aeglefinus | reverse complement strand
TTAAACTAAGTTTTACACAGGGTTTAGAAATCCTCGCCATCTCTCGGACGTGGGCAAGCCATGTGGCTTGGATGAGACAATTCGGTGTGACTTCTGGAGTATGGGGGTTTTGCGCTGTGTGGCATGATGTGTTCGGTGAATTAAGCAGGGAGACCTTCAATTCAATTTCACCTAATACGATTCCTATAGCTCGGAATATGAGCGATCTTACATGTGCTCGTTTGGTTACGTATCAGAAATGTTATTGCGAGTTTGTAGTAGGTGAAAAAACTTACTGACCAAAAGAGTGACCAAAGCTCCTTGCATTGCAGCCAGCACCCGCTAAACACCTAGAGCAAACGTGCCAAGAGACATGGACGTCAACGTCAGTAGGCTACAATTAGTTTACAAGTTCGAGTCCAGAGAGAGAGAGGGAGTTGCATCTGTGAAACCAAGATGACAATTCCTTACGTTTCTAGATGATCGTTTTAAGGTCTTGGGGTTTTCATACTGGAAGGTGTGAAAATCAAACTCTATTCCCTCAATTAAGAATCAATGAATTAAAAAAAAATTCAGACAGCAATCAGTAAGTGGAGGTTTAAAGAAGGAAAGAGAAAGCCACACTGTACACAATGATGATGAATATCAGAGCCCGTTTTAAGACAGCCGAAGACAGGGATGGCCAGAGCTTGGTAAGCCAAAACATCATTTTTTCAATTCAATTTTATTCTGGACCTTGGGTGAATCGAAGGTCGGTTTTGAGGTGAAACAACAAGTTTTTGAAACAGGATTTGCCAGGTTAATGCACATACCCATAAATGACATAACACTATCCACACAAGGATGAATGGTTTATTGGTTTATTACCCAAGCCTCGTATATCACCTAAGCTCCAAACTGTGAACTGCTCACAGGTAATAGACGCTATAATGTCCTTTATCCTGCGTGGTCGAGGAAATTAGCGTTCACTGTTAAAATAACCCGGAAATGCAATTTGGTTTGGGCATGATTCTAAGGTACATATATATGTGTGTGTATGAATTAGATTAAACATTTGGGGCATTGCACAAGTAGGTGCCAACAGAACAATCCGCACAAAATGCGTGTACATCTAACCCATAGTGCAATCACTAAAAAGGAATTTTCTTATTGAAGTGTTAGACCAAAAATACATAAGACACAGAAGTCATGCAAGTCCATATATAACAGTACATAGAGGCTATTGGAAATCAGACTATGGTCGGACAGTCTCATTAATAAATTAATGCACAGAGAAGGAATCAAAAATGTATTTTTTGCTTCATCATGATTAAACTCTCTTCTCACACATCGCATCTTCAATCACACACAAATAGGATATCGGTATGTTTAATGTAACATAAATTCATAAACAAAAATAAGTTTCACCTCACACATTTCTGACCACACACCAAATATGCCTTGTTTTAAATAAATGTCATATAAATCCAATAAATATATTAATTAAAAAAATATTTGCATTTATCAAAATGTATTTTGATGTTGTTACATTATATACAAACTGTTAATTTGAATTAACAAGACGTTTTTTATTTGTAAACTTGTTTGGGATTTGTGTGTGAACTGGACTGTAATTAATATGTGGATTTTTGCAGACTGCTCCTGACGTGGCTAGATTCACAAATGCATTTTTTTTCAACAAGGTTACTCTCTGTAGCCAAATCCAGATGCCTACTCGTTTTTCAGCCATCCAGCATGACTGCAGTTTCCAACCTCTGAGTCCAGCCTCCGAGCTCCGGTTCCTTTCGGTAAAAAATACATTTGTGAATCCTTCTCTCTGCCTTCATTATTATGAGACTGTTTTGACCCCATACCAGACAAGTTCGAAAAAACATAGTCATAAATAGAATGCAGTACGATGGATATAAGTTAAAGGCACAGGGTAGAGGTCGTCTGACAGTCATATTTCATCGTTCAACAAGGAGAGGGGGGCAGAAAGCAGGGGCACTGGTAAGTGGCAGGGGCACGGGGTGGGGCCCTTTGTGTTGAGCGGTTACGGTGTTGATGAGAGAAAGCATTTCGTGGAGCCTGCTGGTTCAACTCTGAGGCTCCCTGCGATGTCTCCCAGACGGGAGGTATGAAAGGTCCCTGACTGGGGGTTGTGTGTGGTCCTTGATGATTTGTCTGCACGCCGCAGACACCGTGAGTTGATGAGGTTGTCAGCGATGGAGGGAAGTGATGTGCCATGATTTGAGCAGTTTTTCACCAACTCGCTGTAGGGCTTTCCTGTCCAGCCATTGTGCAGTTCCCATACCACACCGTGAAGCCGACTTGGTGAGGATGCCCTCAAAGCGGTGGCACGTGATAGAAAGTTACGGATGATCTGCAGGGAGGGATTCCTGCTTTTTTTTCAGTTTTCTGAGGATAGAAGAGGTTTGTTGAGCCTTGCATTGATCAGAGTGGAGGTGTTGAAGTGACCAGCGAGAGGTCTTGTGAAATGTGGACACCCAAGACTTGAGCTGTTGACCCGCTCTACTTCAGCTCTGTTTGATGTGAATGGATGGTGGATACTTGCCTTTGCTTTCTGGAAGTCGCATAAGTTAACTGGTTGGGTGGTGTTGAGCGCAAAGAGTTGTTAATTTGCGCACCATAAGCTGCCAGGTGCTGGAGCTTCCTTCATTTTCTGTTGATCAGAAATGTCCTGTCAAGCCGAGCCACTGTTGTTTGTCGGGGGACTTATATTAAGAAAAAGTAACCTGAGACCTTAAGGAACAAGCTGAGGAGATGCCTTGTTCACCTAAGAGGGTAAAGCTAAAGACATGGTTGGTAAGTTGGTACTAAAGAAACAGTGAACAGACCATCACCGTGACCGCTGAACTATTTATGGTCTCTTATGAATGAAACTTTGGCTCTGGCCCATGCTCACTCTTGAAGACGACAGAATTGCCTTAATATCATTCCAATGTTCGCAAAACAGTAACTGGCACTCCACGCATCTAGGTAGGCTCATCGTATTGCAAAGACCCAAGACACCCCACAGAAGAGCGGAAGAGCTTTCTCTTACCTGCAGCAATGGCACCAAGGTCAGAAAGGTTATAGATCAAGATCACATCGGGTGGCAGATAAGCTAAAGACCATAGGCCAGGCCTACCACTGTCTAATGATAACATAGGTAGGCCGCATTGAAAAAATGTCTGGTGACCATAAATTAGCTTGCTTTCAATAAAACTGGGTGCTACATAATTACCATGGGAAAAATGGTGGGTCCCAAGGCCGGACCAGTTGAAGAACCACCTGGTCTAACAGTAATGGACCTCAGCAAAACACCCTTGTGGCACCACCAGTGCTTTTAGAGGAAGTGTAGTGGAGGGCGAGGTTGTTTAACCTCACCGTCTGTGGTCCTGTTGATACAGACAGGTCCAATTTATCCATTTATTGCAGTTGGATATGCTGATGCCATTTTGTAATTTCATTGAGCGATTGTTTAAAAGCTGAGATGAAGTCGATGAATATCCTATGCATAGAATTGCTATTTCCAGGTGGGTGAGGGAGAGTGGATGGACTGTGGATATGGCAGGCTCAAGTCCGCTCTGTTGACAGGTTTGTATACTGGGCAACCGTGGCCTACTGGTTAAGGAGTTGGACAAGTAAACTGAAGGGTAGACAGTTCAAATTCCCCGACTGTACACAATAGATGTGGGATGAGTGAGTAGTTTGTGCAGGACTTCTCATAAGTCCTCTTCCACAGATGAGGTAACCTCAAGCAAGGCACCTGAACCAGCCACTGCAGCTGCCCACAGCTCACACATCGGTGTCCATCTGTCAACGCGGGCTCCCGGATGGGGTCAAAAGCGGAGGAAGAATTTCAGCCCATCAAGTGAAAGGGAGGAAAGGATAATAAAGGATAACTAAACGTACTGGTGGGGGTCTAGTGCAGAGAAAGTATGCGCTAAGTTAAATTTCTCAAGGCACTTGATGATGTGGGTCAGTTCTACGGTCGAGAGTCGTTCGGGAACACTGGTAACAGGTACTACTTTCGGAAAATTAGAATATCCTGAAAAAGTGCATGTAATTTCTGTAGCTCAACTTTAAAAAGGTGAAATTTACAAACATTATATAGACAAATACAATGCGCAATGCAAATATATTTCCAAAGCTTTTATTTGTTTTGATTTTGCTGATTTGGACTTGCAGCTTCCAGACCAAACCTCAAATTCAAAAACTCAGCACATTAGAATACTGTCTTGAAATCAATTAAAAAAAACGGATTTTAAATACAAAAAATGTAGGCCTCTGAATGTAAATTCTTGCATTCTGGTACTTAGTACTTGGTTTGGGGCCTTTTGCCGAAAGACTGGCCTTAAGGCCGGCGCGGCATCGGAATGCTACCATCTGTGGCATAATCTTCAAGGTGGTGTATGGGAAGACCAACAATGCTTCAATCGGCGGGCCTTGAGCTCTTCTTTAATTGTTTGGTCTCTTCCCGTTCAGTCTGTCTGCTTGGCTAATGCCCCCAGATTTTCTATGGGGTTCCAGGTCAGGTGAGTTTTGCGGGCCAGTCAAGCACTGTAATGCCATGTTGTTCTGAACAGGATTTGTAGTTTTTGGCAGTGGTGGCAGGTTGCCAAAAAGTCCTGCTGGATGAGATGAAGTCCCTGCATCCCATGAAAGCTGGTCCCTGCAAGCAAGCATGAAGTGCTCTAAAATTTCCTGGTAGAGAGCTGCGTTTATGCTGGACTTCGATAAAGCACAGAGGACCAACACCGCAGCTGACATGGATCCCAAGCCATTCACAGGACTGGGGAACCTTAAACACTGGACTTCCTGCATCTTCCAGTTTTGCGCTCTCGGTCTTTCTCCAGACTCTGGGACGCGTTTGTTGCCAAATGCGAGCAAAACTTGCTTCTTCAATCAGAAAAGAGGACTTTGGACCACTGGGCCACAGTCCAGTCTTTCTTCTCTCTAGCCAGGTAAGGCGCTCTCTGGCGTTGCTTCTCGTGAGGCGCGGCTTGACAACAGCATGGACCATTTGGAACCCCATGTCCAAGCATCCGCCGTGCGTGTCGTTTCCTGAAGCGCAAACTCCCAGTCCTGAGTCCACTCCTATGAAGTTCCCCCACACTTTGGATGGCCCCTTTCCTGACGCATCTTCTCCAGGCTGCGGTCATAGGCCTCGGCTGTACACCGTTTTTCTTCGCACACTTCTGCCTTCCACTAACTGTCCCATTAATGTGCTTTGAGACTGCACTTCTGGGAGAACACCCAGCTCTTTTGCTATCACTTTTTGTGTCTTACCCACCTTGTGCAGGGAGTCAATGACGGTTTTCTGCACAACTGTGAGATCAGCATCTTTCCCATGATTGTGAATTCTTCTAAACCAAACATAGCAACCAAACAGACTTTTTAAAGGCTCAGGACCCTTTTGCAGGTGTTTTGGATACTTACCTGATTAGTGTTGTGACACTTTGCAGCCTACAATACTGAGCTTTTCACAGTATTCTAATTTAATGAGTTTTTGGGTTTTGAGGTTTATAAGTTTAAACATAATCAGCAAAATACAACCAAGAAATGCTTGAGCATATCTCACTTTGCATGTAATGAGAATGGTATTGGTTTCACTTTTATGTGAATTGCCTGAATAAAACAACTTTTTTACACAGATATTCTAAATTTTTCCGAGTAGTACCTGTAGAGTGCACGGGACAATGGTGGTGGTTTTAGGCACATGGGAAATTAACAGCCTGGGCCAGTGACAGGTTGAATATTCCGGTGAAGTCTCCAGACAGTTGCTCAGCGCATGTCGCCATGACCAGGGATGCCATCTGGCCACGTCCCATGTTTTTTCATATTCAGTATTGATGTTTACCAAGTGTAATCCCTAATAAATTCAAATCATGGTGCATCTAAACGGTTTGTGATTCCCCCTCTTACCTTTCAGACCTGTTCTGGGCATCGCCACTCACCAATGGAGCCACGCTCAACCGCTGTGCTGAGGTGGGACTCAGAGCCTAAGTCACCAGCAATTACATTACAGGAGGGCTCAATCCACCTCTGTGTATTCAATCAAACCTTTTCCCTATTTGTGAAAATGCAATAAAGAAACATTCAACTCCCTCAAGCCCACCCGTTTTTTTTTGAGGTCCAGACCTCGTGTAGAAAAACAAAAAAAAAAAAAAAATAAAAAAATAAAATAACCTGTTCCTGATTGACAACCACAAAACCTAGACTCTTTATACTGGAAAGGCTCCATTATCAAAGTGAGGCTATACATTATATAAAACATAGTTTTCAGATTTGTGAAACCTTTTCCCTATTTTGAAAAATGCAATAACGGCACATTGAATGGTTTTACGGGTCCAGACCGCATTAGAGCTGGTCCTGGGTAGACAAAACGACTACACTACACTGCTTCAAATCTGGAACAGACTATCGTATGTAAGCCATACATTAGTAAATACATAGTTTCAGATTTGTGAAACGCTTTTCCGCTAAATTTGTGAAAATGCAATAAAGCAATAATCTAATGCTTTTTATGTAATGGGGCGTGAAGGTTGGACCCCAAGAACAGCAACAGACCAAGACCAGCGTTGGAACAGTTTTTTTGTTCCAAAAACACGAATCCAATCTTACTGGAGAAAGACAAGGGGCGAGCAGGCAGAGGGTCAGGGAACAGAAAGGCTGTTCAGGTTACCAGGGCAGGAACGACGAGGACGGGCTCAGGGACAAGCAGGGTCGAAGCCAAGGAAGCAATCCGGGAAATAGTACTAGAGCGCTTTGCATGCTGCAAAAACAATCTGGCCAGAGACTGTGTGAAAGGAGTGGGTTAATTGGAGGTAATTAATGTCACATGTTGTAACTGACTCACGCTTGAAAGGTCAATATTCCAAATTTAAATGTGTAATTATTATATTTTAAATGGCTAACTGTTTCTTTTCTAAATACTGGTTTTTGAAAAATATTTTATGACTTGCAGACTTAAATGAGTGTGCTGGTCAAATTTGTGTATATCGTTTGCAATTGTTACTGCAAGTGTGTTTAGAATACTAGAAATCATACTTTTCACTGGTGTACTTCAGTACACTTAAAGGTTGTCAAAAGTTGTGCCATTTTAGTATACTATTTTACACTTAAAGTATACTTGAAGTACTTCTATAGTAGTACTTAAGGCATACCTAAAGTAGGCCTACTACTATACTATCTTTATATATCCATAAGTTAGTTATACCAAAAAATATACTAAGGTAATACTTAGTAACCGTATTTGTACAAAATACGGTTACATACTAAAAGTGTACTTAGTACATCCTTTCAAAAGTGTAGTTGAAGTTTAAAAATTTTTTTCACCTGTGTTGGCCCTTTATCTAGAGCTGGTTTACAGTAACACAACGTTTAAAACTGGAGCCAAATTCGATGCCAACAGAGGGTTACAACATCAATCCGATAGTTAAGTATATGTGACATGGATGGTTGATTCTTTTATATTGATTAAAACGTTCATGTTCAGCCATGTTCATCACTAGTTATCAATACGTCACCAACTGGGCAACTCTTCAAAATCTGGCCCCAGTCGCCAAAAGGAAGTATAATAATCAGAGTGTCATGAAGAAGTCGTTCACCAGAACTTTCCGACGTCGCAAAAATGTTTTCCCCATAATTCCTAGCGATCTGAAACGCGCCATTAAGTTAGGCCTATATATATGCATTTGAAGTGAAACCAAGAGCAACTTAAAACTTAGAGAATACAGTAAAATTTAAGTGTTACAATACAATGTTTAGCTAAATTGAAGTAGTAACAGTAACTTACCACTAGAAATATTTGCATTTTTTGTATACTTTTTCACTGGAATACAGCTTAAAATTAATTTACAATAAAGTGAACTTTATGTAAGTACACGTAAATCCAATTCTAATGAGGTGAAAATTAAAGTACAATTTAATAAAGTATTTTAATAGCGTATTGTGGCCTTTTCGTTCGGACAGTTCGTTACATCCACTAGCAATCTGAAGGCACAGAGGAAGTCCGCGCCGAGGATCGGTGTAGACACAGCGGCCATAACGAAGTCCCAGCCGAAGTGTCGCCCGCCGAAACACACCTCCACATACCTGGTGCCGTAGGTAGGCCTACGTATTGGCGTGCCATTGGCGGCGTCCATCCGTGGGCCGTGTCCGCCAGCCATGGTGTCCACAGGCTGAGCTGGCAGGATGCTGCGCTGGGCGCCCGAGTCGACCAACAGACGCCGGCCGGAGATGGAGTCGGAAACAAACAGCAGCCTGCCAGTCACGGCCCAGCACCCATAGCTGCTAATGAGTGCCGGCCCTGGGCGTTTCCCTGACCCGCGAAAATTGCATGGCTGGCGACACTGCTTAGCCTTTGGCTCCAAACCTGGCATGGTAATAATAACACAACCCGCCGTCACGCTGGCGGTGGGCCGTTACTGCGGCTGTGTGGTGCCGAAAGTGTCCTCCGAAGGGGCGGCGGGGTCGGAAACAGCATGGTTAGGGAGCAGCGCGTGCACAAACTGCTGCCGGTTGGCAAGGGAAATCCTGTCTGCTTCCGGAGCCAGCTCGCGGTAGTCCTTGGAGGCGGAGAAGGTACCTGTGCGTGCGCAGTGCGCACAGGTGCTGGAAGCTGCCGCAGGAGAATGTGCGTAAACAGGAATGCGGGATCAGCCGAACCCAGCACAGCCAGCATCCTCTCCCATCAACTCGGACGGCTTGCTGTCCCCCTAGGGCCGTTGAGGGGACAGCAGGCGGTCCTGCTTTCTCCAGCCTCCGACAGTTCGAAAAGTTTCATCAGGAATGCTTTGAGCGCGTCGTACTTCCCGACAGCCGGTGGAGCCTCTAGCAGTGCCATCGCTCTGGCCGTCGTTGAGGCGTCCAATCGCCGCCACCCACACATGGAAGTACCTCGTAACGTCCTGCGTTATTCCTCTTAGCTGGAACTGGGCTTCGATGTGCTGAAACCATGGCCGTGGGTTGCGCTGCCAAAATTCGGGCAACTTGACGGTCGCGGTGCAAACGTTTACAGCTTCTCTAGCTCCACTCGGTCCAGGCATTGCAGAGTAGCCGTTGCTTTCTTCGGGTTTCGACAAAGTTCTTTTCTCAGGGTCACCAATGTGGAAGTGCGGTAAACAATGATACCAGGAGGCGAAGGCAGGTTGAGTTCGTTTACTTGCACCAAAAAGACAGCTACAAAAACAATACACATCCAGCCAAGGACAATGTGGGCCGGTGTTGTGCCGTATTATGCACCCTTGGCGTGAAAAGCGCCCCCCCGCGGGAGCGCGCTTGAGCCGCTCCGCTGTTGGAAAAGTGAAGCAATTCGCCTCAATATCGCAAACAAACACTGGGGGAAATGCTGCCTCGTGATTTAATGGTTTGTGAAGGGAATAGAAGGGAATGGCATTGGTTCGCGGGAGTTATTGAGCTCTAAATTAATATAAAAATTGCATGTGTTCAAATGCAATAAAAACAGGTGAGAGTCATAGAGGAGGCTTAGATCTTCTGTTCTGTGTTGATTTTGAGCAAATAGGTCACATGACCTGGGAGTTATTGAGCTCTAATGCTCATATTTACAGTATAAAATATATAAAAATTTATATAAAATATTACATGTGTTCAAATGCAATAACAAAGGAGTGTATCATAGAGCAGGCTTTGCTAAATATTATGTAGCTTTTCCTGCAATTCAGGTTAATTTAGGTCAACAACAATAACATTCTGATCTAGAATGTGGCCTGCAATGAAAAGGTAAAGGTGAAGGAATTTGAAGTGCACTGATTGTCATGTGTTTCTCAATATTAAAGGATATACTCTCTCTGTCTTGTTTTTAAGATATGAAATGTTTTTCATGCTGCTTAATAAAATGAAATATAATAAATATATCCACATCTATAGCCTACACTGTTTAAAGTACCTGATGCTGGGATAAAGAGGCAGGGCAGGGCTGTGTTTTTCTACTTGCCACAATGTGCACCCCTGGTTAACTTGAACTAGGAAAGGTCCACATGGATGAAACTCACTCTGGTTATGCACACTAGTCCCATCTCTAGACTGTGAAAAGCATTTGATGCTGGGATCAACCAAAAATAAATACAGGGGGGGTGCTTTTCAGGGCAGGGCTGTGTTTTTCTACTTGCCATGATGTGCACCCCTGGTTAACTTGAACTAGGAAAGGTCCACATGGATGAAACTCACTCTGGTTATACACACTAGTCCCATCTCTAGACTGTGAAAAGCATTTGATGCTGGGATCAACCAAAAAGAAATACAGGGGGGGTGCTTTTCAGGGCAGGGCTGTTTTGGTGAACTTGCCACGATGTGCACCCCTGGTTAACTTGAACTAGGAAAGGTCCACATGGATGAAACTCACTCCACACATCTGAATCAGTCAGATTAATTGTCACAAACTATTTAACTTAATACTGAACAGATCACAATAAGCAACATTTTTTGAACAGTAAAATAAATAATGAGTAAATAATAAATTAAATACTGTTTAAATTAGAATTTCAATCTCACATCAACGTGGAAAAAGTGATAAAAAAACAACAAAAAAAAAGATACAGCAGAAAAAACAACAAACTTATGTGCATCCAAGGCACAAGAATTCCTCATCCACGGAGGGCCTGTTCACACATCCGTGATGGTACCACCTCTGGCAGCTGTCACAGCAAATCTGGGCAAACAGGGATGTGTAGTGGTTAATAAGTTTTACTTTATATAGGGTACCCCTAAATATATGATACCACAAAATGTATTGACTATCAATATCCTTAATATTCCTTAAAATATTTGATGCTCACCAACATAAATAGTGTTCTGACAAAAAATTGAATTTCCTACAGCACGTTGTACAATTGAAAGTAAGTAATCTTACATGTCAATAGGAAAAACAAGCACATTAATCATGCCTTTATTACATTTCGGGAATGCAGAAGGTTGTAATTACGTCTGCAAGCCTAACATTGACAAAATCAGAAAAAAAATGCTTTTATGATTTTGTCAATGTTAGGTTATGAAGGCATTACCCATTGTGCTTCATCTTCGTCCTGGTCCTCCACTCCACAGTAAAAGCACAGGCTGCTTAGTTCATCTGTTCAGAAAAACAATATTCAACAATATTAATTCACTTACTTATAGTTGCATATTTATGAGATAACATGCATAAAAAACCAACAACATGAAGTGATTGAGATTGTAGAGGAAAAAGGAAACAGACCAGATTCTTCGAGGAGGCAAGTGGCTATGTTGAGCCTCAATTTCTCCACTGCCTCCTCTGACGTACTGATGTCGATTGCCTCTCCTTGCAAAATCTTTTCTGCAAACTTAAGAGAAGTTTGATTAGTAGATGGTGTGAGGATTGCATCTGTGACTTTTTCCCTCTAAATGACTACATACAAATCCAACATGAAATGTACAGTATTGGTATACGTATAACACCTACATAGTCAATGCAGCAATTTTAAAACAGGTGTAATATGCTAATTGTAAATTATGCATGCTCTTTTTGGGAAGACCAGAGAGCAGGGCATTACAATAATCTAAACGACAAGAGATAAAAGCATGCATCAGCACCTCCGTGCTGGCCTGAGAGAGAAACGGGTGGACTATATTCTTAAGATGGTAAAAACCTATCTTTGTTACGTTTTTCATGTGTGGAATAAAAGTGAACTCAGAGTCAAAAATCACGCCCAGATTTTTTACTGATTTTGAGGGTTTAAAATCCTGTAACTTTTGTAAAAGTTTTTCTCTCTGGCCTTCAGGACCAGTGACTTCACTGTAACTGCTACTGAATTTGAGTTTGATAATGATTAAAGGTAATTGAATTTCACACTCACTTTTAAGGCAAGAACTCCACCTGATGTGCCATCTTGTTGGCAATCATGAGGGAGAGTGCTGCATGTCCATCTGGATACCGGGCAGCCTTTTTTCCTCATGAAGGCTCTAAAGTATGGAAATAATAGGCTTCATGTGTGAAAACGATTTCACATTATCATTTAGTAACTCATTGGATAGAAGTACAACTACATTTTAGAGTCAAATTTACCTCGTTGACTCCAGGCACTTCTTCATCTTTCCTGATGTTTCCCCAAGTGGATCAAGGAATACTGTCTTTCTCTCATGTGGATACATAACCTTTTATCATTGGAACATGGAAAAACAACATACATTAGTCAGAAACCCCTGGTTTTAGTGATATTACTGAAATTCTTTGATGTCAGATTTTGTGTAGAACTTTTTAATAACTGAGTGTATGTAAGCATAGCCAAAAGTAAAATGGCTGTAGCAAGAGTTGTGCAGTGCTCCTCTTACCACCAACATCCAATGATGGTTCTCATTGACAATTCCCACAATTATATCATGTGCCACTGGATCAATCTGAAAGCAGTCACAAAAATACTAAATCCTTGTTGCTTGAAAAATGCATATTTGCAATATTTACAAAATTGAAAGTCATTAACATCCGGTACATACCCGTATTTTTCCAATTTTTTTCTGCCAGATGGCAGTCATCGCATATGTGTCAATGACAGTGGCTTTACCAGCATTGGATTGGTTGTATTTTTGCACAAGCACTGTCAAATATGCGTTGATCACCTATAAAGAATTGTTACAAAAAACGCATTACGTATTGCACAGAGGCAGTTTCACAGAAAAAACATCTACTGCATTATTGTAGTGTTACTGAATTTCTTTGCATGATCTAGGTGACTGCATTACAATGTACTGTAACTGTCATTGAAGAAAAATTCGCCATTAGGGAGTGGAAAATCATGATTTTATAAAATAATGAAAAGGTGCTACCTCACTCTCAAGCTCCTTGTTGGGACTAGTGTTGCTAATGTCCCAATAAAACAATTTGTACGGGCCCACTCGGGAAAGAAGCACATGTACATCTTTTCCAGTCCATGCCTCCTGCACATCTGAAAAAAATACAGTACAACATTATAACATTATTTGCAATCAATATTATTGTACAAGATTTGTCCTTTTTTAAAATATAAAATTACTAATCAAATTTAAAAAAAAAACAGTATCAAAATGCCTACATTTTTCAGCTGAGGTGTGTGTATGAATCGGAGCTGGTGAGGTGGCTACTGAGACAGGGCCTGTTGATGGTGCCACTATCATGGAGGCCGGTGCTGCCGGTGCCGCTGCCGGCACTGCTGGTGGCGCTGCTGGTGGCGCTGCTGGTGGTGGTGCTGGCGCTGCTGGTGGTGGTACTGGCGGTGGTACTGGCGCTGCTGGTGGTGGTGCTGGTGGCGCTGCTGGTGGCGCTGCTGGTGGCGCTGCTGGTGGCGGTGCTGGTGGCGCTGCTGGTGGCGGTGCTGGTGGCGCTGCTGGTGGCGCTGCTGGTGGCGCTGCTGGTGGCGGTGCTGGTGGTGCTGCTGGTGGCGCTGCTGGTGGCGCTGCTGGTGGCGCTGCTGGTGGCGCTGCTGGTGGCGGTGCTGGTGGCGCTGCTGGTGGCGGTGCTGGTGGCGCTGCTGGTGGCGCTGCTGGTGGCGCTGCTGGTGGTGCTGCTGGTGGCAGTGCTGGTGGTGGTGCTGGTGGCGCTGCTGATGGCGCTGCTGGTGGTGGTGCTGGTGGCGCTGCTGATGGCGCTGCTGGTGGTGGTGCTGTCGGCACTGCTGGTGGCGCTGCTGGTGGCGCGGTCGGTGGTACTGGCGCTGCCGGTGATACTGGCGCTGCTGCTGGCGCGGCTGGAGGTGCTGTGGAGGCTGCAGCTGCTGTGGCCATTTTTTCTCAGGGATTCGGGGCAGCTTCACTTTGGCAATTTTTAAATGGTCAACCATTTATACTTTTAAAAACCATACCAAATCTCTCTGCCACCAGATCAGCACTTTTGCCTTGCAGTGCCACCAGAGTGAAAGGGCCAAGGCAATTTGGCTCCAGCTTGCCACCTTTCCTTTGCTGACTCCTGACATTCTGTCTCCATACTTTGTCTCCCACTTTCAATGCAGGTTTGGCAGCACCGTCCTTCATGCGCCTCTTTGTGCTCTCCTGCTGTTTCTTAATGTTTTCGTGGAGAAGTCTTTTATGAGGTCAAGGCGCTTTATGTCCTCTGACACAGCCTCCTCACCAACAACATCCTCAACACTGCTGTCCACCTGTGAACACATGTTTTACACTCTTTCAGTCCATATTTTCAACACTTCATCAATCTCAAATCAACTCAAAATGTATTTACAGTATATAGCACATTTAAAAAGCAACTTTAGTTGCCCAAAGTGCTGCACAACATACAAGTGCTAGCAATATAGATAAAAACAACATAAAGCATCAACATAGATTAACAATGCGATAGGGCAATAAGAACAGTTACTAAGATAAGGTAAAACAAATAAAAGCTATCCTAAAAGATGAAGATAAGAGGTCAGGGTGTCAGGGTGAAATGAAGGCCAGAAAAAAAGGTGGATCTTTAAGAGTGATTCATATTGAGACATGTATACCGACCATGAAATCTTCAGGCACTTCAGTGGGATACCTGGCTTCTCGCCCAAACATTAAAAAAAATGGGGACAACATAGTTGTCATTTCTTTTTTCGTCCTCAACCCAAACATGACGGCATCCAGATATTCATCCCAAGTGTCTGGCTTTTGGGCCACCAACTTGCTGAGAACTCTAAAAATAAACAAAAAAACAGAGAATTTTTACTGACTGAATAGGCATCTCCCCAAAAACATATTTATGGTCCCACTTGCATTTGTGTTACTGTACGTATGGACAATAATGTCCATTAAGTATGTGAATTTATGTTAAATCAACAATTTTTCAACAACACATGGGGCGGTGTTTACCCGCCCCATGTGTTTGAGGCTATAGTCCTCACTGCAGGTGACCTCCACTCGATCCCCGCGCCGAGCGGTCCTATCCTGCGTGTCTTTCCCCCCTCTCTGCCTCCCATTTCCTGTCTCAACTGTCCTGTCAATTAAAGGCAAAAAAAAAAAAAATCAACCATTTGCCTCACCTCTGTATTGGTGCCATTCAAACGCTCTACAGGCCATTGGTTTGTGGATGATATGGTGAGCATAGACCCTGCGTTTAATCCCCATATGGCACAGCCTTTCTTGTTAATCTGTTTAATATAAGAAACGTATGTTTAGTAACCATAAAAGCAAGGAAGGCAATTTTAGTTGTATAGCTTTCTCGGTTTTTACAACACAGTTTGTTCTCAAAGGGCTTTACATGGCATTATAACATCCTCGTCCTTAGACCCTAACATCGACTGAGGAAAACTCCCGGAAACCCTTTTACAGGGAAAATCCAGAGAACCTAAGGATAAGTAAGAGAGGACGATCCCCTCACCCACAACAGACAGATGTGCAATAGATGTTGTTACAGACAAGAAAACAACACATGAAAAACACACCTGAATATTTCTCCAACTATTTTTTAAACTTACTGCATTCCCCACAAACTCTCTCCCCTGATCAAGTGAGGATTCTCTTTGGTGACTCAAACTGTGAAAGAATTTCAACTATCCATTGAGTCACTTCCTTCCAGCATTTTGGAACGCAGAGGATATGCCTGGGGCCAACTTTGTAGGTAATCCACCAATAACAATATACTGATAGCCACCTTTTTGGTTTGTCCGAAGCTTGCCAATCAGGTTCCATCTCAAGTAACTCAAATGATTGTGTGACCTGTAAAAAGCAGTAGAAAATAAATATGATATCATTCTGAATATAATGTTTGTAAGCATTTCGTTGTTTAAAGAAAATAATTTTGTCAGGGTTGAAGTAGCAGGCAGGACCCAAATGTGGACGAGCAGGGTAGTGCTTGTCCGCACTACCCTGGCTACCCTAGATGCACTACAGAGAAGAATGTAAAGATTTTTTGCAATAAGAATACAGTAAAAAACATTGATTTTGAGAACAATACCTTTATTGGGGTATACTCCACCTCCTGTTTAATCATTTGAGAAGCTGACTGGCAGACCATAGGCCTACATTCTGACACCTGTTTGAAACAATAGTTAACATTTTTCACGTCACATTTGATTTGGCCAAGTAGAATGCGTTTTAAAATTTAGGCATACGAAATCTCATGAATACGTGTGTGTGTGTGTGTGTGTGTGTGTGTGTGTGTGTGTGTGTGTGTGTGTGTGTGTGTGTGTGTGTGTGTGTGTGTGCTGAAACTCAAAAAAAGAGACAGATGTTTATTTTTTCTTCAATGGCAGCGCTTATTACCCATTTGTCACTATGTCCCGCCGACATGCCAGGGCCAGAAGAAAACCTTGAGAAATACTGTCTCTGTTTTTCTTTGCCACCAGTGGTAGCACCCCTGGAAGCTGTCGTGGAAGTCCTTAAAAATGCATTAGCCTTCTTCTGTGGCCTTTAACACTTTAAGTTTTGACGGTCTTACCAAGGACCCTTTTCAAATAAATACAGTGCTCATCTAGGAAATAGATGTATTAAAGTGTTAGATTAGACATTCACATCAGCAAACACAGATAGTGTGTTGGATGGAATTTTCTTTCACAGTGAAATCATCAACTTATTTTTTTTTCTTCATATTGGGTCTGTTGTTCACAAGGCACACAAACTACTCTTCACTGGAGTTAAATAAATAAACACCTGTCAATCACACAACTAAAAAAATGTCCGAAATATATCGAGACCGTCGCTTAATCTCGCTGATGTGTGCGTCGACGAGTCACGAGAATCCTTCCTCCACGACATACTATGAAAGCTTTCGTTCGTCTAAAGTTTTTATACTTTTTAGTTATATAAGGCGGATAAATGCATTCAGTCTTGTAAGAATCGTCCGATATCAACACTGGATCCATTGATCTGTCAACGTGATTGTTTGTTGTCACATTTTCAGGTCATTATGGCAT
>OLKM01005544.1:0-16804 GCA_900291075.1 Melanogrammus aeglefinus | reverse complement strand
TTTGTTGGTTACACCGGGGATTTTCTGCAACAACACCTCCATGTAGCATTCGACAGAAAGGTAACCACGGCCACCTTTTTATTGCTCACTGAGGTGGACTTGACCGAAACTGCTATTCTACACAACCTCTCGTGGACAATGTACAGCTAAAGTGGGAATTTCATCTGCGGGACTTGAATGTAGCCTGTATGTTGACATGACTGTCACATTCCTGGATAATATCGCTGTGTGGAAGTCAAGTAACAACATTGTTGTGAGCTGCTTGGTTTTTTCAGGTTTGATGCAATTTACCTTCAGTATGTTCTGCTTAAACTGCGGGATAAATTGCCAGCCATATAGTTCAGGATGTGGAGTGAGCGCAACGACTAATTTAATACACCCTGCTTTATGCTCTTCTCACGAGCTTTCGCCTATAGTGGCCTCGCTTTACATGCTTGCTGGTCTACACCCTGGTTTCAGCTTTTAATGGTGATGGGCAAGTCCAGAGGGCAATGTACAGACATTTTAATGTTCTTCTAGGTGTTGATGG
The DNA here is from genome assembly GCA_900291075.1 of Melanogrammus aeglefinus. NCBI lineage: Eukaryota > Metazoa > Chordata > Actinopteri > Gadiformes > Gadidae > Melanogrammus > Melanogrammus aeglefinus. The sequence goes on along the minus strand of OLKM01005544.1, from coordinate 16,275 downwards.
TCTTTCTGCATTGTTATCAAAAAGCTGGCCTTGCAAAGTTTGAAAACTTTGCATACTGCACGGACAGACAAGTATGGCACCCTTCGTTTTCTGCTACCTGGTACACGTATGTGGTGATAATTGAACTTTAGCACACACCTTGGATGTTGTTTTAACAATCTCATTTTGAGTACATTGGTCCATTTGGGTGTAAGCTTAATTTCCAGTTCCCTTTTGCGTGCTATTAATAGCCATTGGTGTTTTGTTAAGGTTATGTTGAATTTACTTGGCATTGGTGGTATCTTTCTGTAACTTGTCTCCTCCTTGACCTTCATAGACTCATCTGATTCTATTGTTCGCTCTGATTCCTCATCATCTTTCCCTTGCTCCATCTCTGAATCCTCATCTTCCTCATCCTCCATGCCTCTCTCTTTGACTTTCACAGTTGTCTTATCCACCTGCTCAACATCTGAATCGCTTTCTTCTGATTCTGTGCCAGTCTGTATCTCTTTGTCATCATTTTTATCAACAAACTTTTCTATCTCTGAATCATCTTCTTCCTCCTCCTCAGAGTCTTTGCCTATATATGTTTTCCTTTCATCCTTTTCCTCCTGCTCAGTGTCTGCATCATCTTCTGGATCTGAGTTGTTGTCTGTCTCAGTTTCCCTATCATAGTTTTTATACATCTGCTCATGCACTGAATCATGTTCCGACTCGTCCCTGTTTTTCTTGTTCATCATTGGCTGTCATCATCATTCAGTAGCTCTAGCTCTGACTCTTCTTTTACTTGATCAGACACAGTGGCTGTCTGCGTCTCCTTCTCATCTTTTTTATTCACCTGGTGTTCTTGCTCAACATGTTGCTCTTGGGAAGCACTCACTATCTGTCCTGTAGCCTGTTCACTCTGTCTCTGTAGTGTTGCCCTCCACCTGGTTTTAATGCCTTTTTCGGTTTTAGTGATCCATGTAGTGTATATGCCACTTGCGGTTGTTTGGGTTGTTTGGGCAAAAAACCACCTGAAGCCAGACGGAGAACCATACCTCAGTAGCTTGAATGATATAGGGTTTTGTGCAAAATCCAAATAGAAATGAAACTCTGTAACACCCTGTCTTCTCCTTCCAGCAAGTGTCAAAGGTCCCTTCCTCGGTACCATCCCACATCCTCTCCGTGTTTGGCATGAATTCTTCTCTGAAGTTTAATTACACCTAGAGTAATAAATGGAAGTAAAATTACCTATAGAAATCAACTACTTCCTGACGCATACATATACATATACATACATATGAAATTGTGAAAGTTTTAATATGAAATTTTTAATTGTACAACATTTTGGAATTAAACATGGAGGGGATTGTCTATTCATTTCATTATTTGTTCAGCTGCAGTTCTCTTTTTTGGGAATCTGCTGTAATTTTAAGTGCGAGATTATGGCTCAGATTTGCGAAAATGTCAAATATATATATTTTTTGTATATATAATTGTTGTTGGCAGCATTTAAATCGATTCAAAATACCTAAATTCAAAACATGGTAGGGGAAGGCTCATGAATATTCATGAGGGAACTCATCCCTGATTGGCTCGTCGTGATACACGGTGGTAGCCTTATTAATTAATTTTTTTTTTTTTTATATTATTGTTCTTGTTTAAATGTATAGCTGTCATTCGTTTACAAACGTGTCCTTCTAATTGCATTGAATGCAGCCATATAACATTTTGAATACATTTTGTTACGTTTGTTCAATGTTTGTTGGTCTCCCATTTCATCCGCCCTAAATGCACAGTTCATTCACATTGCGCAATAGATTACTAGTGAAACCGTATGATTTCTGATATTGGTTCATAGTGGTTCTGTCATACCCCACAACAAATTACATTATAGAAAGAAGGGCCATAAAATCTTTAGGCCTATCCATAGAATATTTTCGCCCCAGCGAGCCAAGTCCGAGCCAAGTCCCAGCCAATCAGGGATGAGTTCCCTCATGAATATTCACGAGCCTTCCCCTACCACCCTGCAAAAAATAAACTTGCGGCCGGTCAGTCAGAGATATGCCGATTTAATGCAGGTCAAATGCACTTGCGCTCTGCAAGCTAGCAACACACAACCCGGTGTTCTGTCAATTTCTGCTCCCTTGTCAGATTTTGCTACCGTAGTGCGACTCGATAGCGGAGTCTATCAAATCATGCTACCCATCAGAAAATGCTACCTTACATCACAAGCGTGACATAAGGCGCGTGTGATCTGTAGAACAATCGCCTCTATCAAATAATGCTCCCACTGCAGAATCACTTTATTTTCACCCAATACTCACCCTATGTTACACTGCCATGAAATGGGAGCATATTTTTTTGATGCTTGTTATAAGTCTTATTGAAGATTTCAGGAGTACCGTATGTGAATGGACCAATCGCCTCTATCAAAAAATGCTCCCACTGCAGAATCACATAATTTTAAACCACTAAATACCCTGTGTACACAGTATGAATGCCTGATGGAGGCAATTGGTCTATCCACATACTTTACTCCTGCTATCTTAAATAAAGACGTTATGAACAAGCATCAAAATATTCTCCCCATATTCTTAGTACACATAGGGTGAGTAGTGGTTTAAAATAATGTGATTCTGCAGTGGGAGCATTATTTGATAGAGGCAATTGGTCTATCCATATAGGCTACTTTACCCGTGCTATCTTAAATAAAGACGTTATAAACAAGCAAGTATTTCAGATACTCACCCTTTAACTTGAATTTTAAAGCGTACCTCCTAACGTTTAATTTCTGGGACTTATAAATATATAATAATCTTTATTTGTCATTGGGTTAAATACAACATATTTACACAACGAAATTAAGGTGCAGATCTTGTCCAGTGCTTTTAAAAAAAAAAAAGATGGCTTTTTATCAAAGCCATCCAGGAAGGTTCCCAGAGATAGGAGGTCAAACGATTGTTTCCATCTTTCCTCCATAGCTTTACAAACACAAGTATTTAGAATTTATGTAAAACGATAAACTATCTGTTTATAACGAGACAGATGTTCGTTCGTTCGTGGTCGTCGTGGTCGTCCCCCCCCCTCCACTACCGACGAAAACTTTTTCTCCGCTTCCTAGACCGTAAGATAACAATATATTCATCTTATTTTCTACAATCTATCAGAAGTGTGCACATATTTAAGTGCTTACAGGTCAAAAGGCGCAATGGTAAACATATTTGTAAGATAATTGCGCCGTTAAAAACATGTTTTAAAGAAAATACTCACCATCAGCCTAAAAGGTAGCAGAGACTGATGGGTGCGCACGCAGGATCGCACATTTTCGCGGTGCGCATGCGCAGAACCACTAGGTAGCAGAATTTGATGGGTAGCAGAAACCTGTCCTGTCCGAATTGCATCTCCAGCCCATTTTCACTGCTGTCAGTATTTGCAACGTTTAATTTGGCCATTAATCCATCGTTTGTCTTATCTTTAATTAGGCTATCCATCAAACACTAGAATGCACTCAAAGACTGCCTACTGCTAGCCTATGTAGTATATAGTGCCGCACACTTATACTGTCATGTTGATGTTAATAATGTGTGGGCGGATTGATACGTTGGTGTGATGCGGTCTTGTCCCGGTTCTACGATACTACATGTAATGCAGGCTACACTTGTGTGTAATAAAGCAACGTTCTTGGAGTTAAAGACAAGCCCATGGATGTCCGTCATGTATGTCGAGTCACCCGGTCATGAAGAACTATAACAGCCTATTTATTGCTCTTTGTTTATGGGGTCAGAACAGTCTCATTAATAATGAATGCACGGAGAAGGATTCACAAATGTATTTTGTGATTTATTATATAAATTACTATCTTCTCACAAATACATTTCAATGCACACACAAATGTGTCTTGTTTTAATTAAATGTAATATAAATCCATAAATATATTAATTTAAAAAATATTTGCAATTTTGATCTAAAATGTATTCGGTGGTAAATACATGTGCCCCCGTGGCGCACTGGGCTAAGGCGCGTACCATATTTTAACCACAATCCTCCATTCGCAGTGACCCAGGATCGAATCCGGCCTGGGTCAATTACTGCATGACCTCCCCTCTGTCTCCCACACTTTTCTCTCTATAATAAACATTTTTTCAATAACGCACCATGAATGTATTTGTTAGCGTTTTTAATAACTACTGTTACCGAAGTACGCGTAACGAGCACGCATTACGAGGACCCCTCGTGGGATTGCATCATGTGATTGGCTTGAAAACGACAGGAGTCATCGATTGGCTTACAGAGAGTTCTTTGGTGAAAAAAAATGCATTTGTGAATATAGCCATGTCAGGAGGGTCTCAAAAATCAAATGCAAACAAGTTCACAAATGAAAAGCATCTTCTAAATTCAAGTTTAACAGTTTGTATATAAATGTAAAGAAAGGATAAGGTCACTTACTGGTGGAAAAATCCATGTTGAGAAAGGGTAGATGTCGACGGCTCAAACAAATCCATTTTGATGTGACAACTTGATGTGAGGTAACTTCAATGGTTCCAAAATTCCACGCAGGTGCGTTGTCACCACCCGTATCCTTGCAACTGTGTTGATGACGTGAAACGTTCTGACTTTATTTGCAGTTGCGACATTGTTTAATGTGTGTTCTTTAAGACTATAATATTTCAAATAATAGTAATAATATTTCAAAACAAAACAGGGAGTCCATGTTGGCTAGATATTATTTCATGGCTTACTTCAACAATGGTTGTAGAATGGTTTAACCTGAAGACAATACAAAAAAGGCCAAAACAAAGAAACTGTTACTAATTTTGATGATGAGGACATGGAACACAGGAGTGTTTGCATGTAGAGGGTCCTTCACCTATCTTCATCCGCTTATCCGGCGGCGGGTCGCGGCAGGCAGCAGCTTCAAGCAGGGGGGCCCCAACTTCCCTTTCCCGGGCACATGACAGCTCTGACGGGGGGAATCCGAAGGCGTTCCCAGGGCCAGTGTTGAGATATTAATCTCTCCACTAGTCTGGTGTCTTCCCCGGTCTCCTCCCCAACCGGTTTGTGCCGTGGAACACCTCCCCAGGGAAGGCGTCCAGTGGGCATCCTTACAGATGGCCCGAACCACCTCAACTGACTCCCTTTCTAGCAAAGGAAGCAGCGGCTCTAATCCGAGTTTCTCCCGGATGACTGAACTCTCACCCTATTCCTAAGGAGAAGCCAGCCACCCTCTGAGGAAAACTTCATCTTCCGGCCGCTTGTATCCGCGATGTAGAGGGTACCTTTCTTTGTTCATCGGATGTGTTATGAAATGTGTAGGTCAAAAGGCCAAGCGGCATTAAAGATTCATAGGCCTTTTTTAACACAAAAAATATATTTATAAAATTAAGGGTGTATGATGTGTTTTTTGGAAAAATAAGCTTTGTGTTATTGTGTGGGGCAGTTAGCTGAGTTAATCAGAAGTATTTTTGAAGTGGGTAGTCAAAAGGCCAAGCCGCCATAATAGATTTCATAGCCTTTTTGAACATTAAAAAAATGTTATAAAAAATCAAAGGGTGTTGTTTGGAAAAAAGAAGCTTTTGGTTATGTCGTGGGGCAGTTAGCTGAGTTAATCAGAAGTATATTTTGAAGATGGTAGGTCAAAAGGCCAAGGCCGCATAATAGATTTCATAGCCTTTTTTAACATTAATTTATTTATAAATCAAAGGGTGTACTGTTTTTGAAAAAGAAAGCTTTGTGTTATGTGGTGGGGCAGTTAGCTGAGTTAATCAGAAGTATTTGAAGTGGGTAGGTCAAAAGCCAAGCCGCATAATTGATTCATAGCCTTTTTTACCATTAAAAAAATGGTTATAAATCAAAGGGTGTGTTTTTGGAAAAAAGAGCTTTGGTTATGTGTGGGGGCAGTTAGCTGAGTTAATCAAAAGTATTGAACGTGCGGTAGGTGGAAAAGGGCCAAGCCGCATTAATAGATTCATAGGCCTTTTTTAAACATTAAAAAAATGTTATAAAATCAAAGGGTGTGTTTTTTGGAAAAAAGAAGGCTTTGTGTTATGTGTGGGGCCGTTAGCTGAGTTATCAGAAGTATTTTGAAGTGGGTAGGTAAAAAAGGTCCCAGCCGCCATAATGATTCATTAGCCTTTTTTAACAAAAAAAAATGTTATAAAACGAAAGGGTGTGTTTTTGGGAAAAAAAAAAAAGCTTTGTGTTATGTGTGGGCAGTAGCTGGTTTAATAGAAGTACTTTTTTAAGTGGGAGGTCAAAAAGCAAGCCGCATAATAGATTCATAGCCTTTTTTACATTTAAAAAATGTTATAAAATCAAAGGGTGTGTTTTTTGGAAAAAAGAAGCTTTGTGTTATGTGTGGTGGCAGTGAGCTGCAGTAATCAGAAGTTTTAAATTTTTGGAAGTTGGGTAGGTCAAAAGGCCAAAGCCGCATATAGATTCATAGCCTTTTTTAACATTAAAAAAATGTGTATTAAAATCAAATGGGTGTGTTTTTTGGAAAAAATTAAGCTTTGTGTTATGGTGTGGGGGCAGTTAGCTGAGTTATCAGAAGTATTTTGAAGTGGACTAGGTCAAAGGCCAAGCCGCATAATAGATTCATAGCCTTTTTAACATTAAAAAATTATTTATAAATCAAAGGGGATGTGTTTTTGGAAAAAAGAGCTTTGTGTTATGTGTGGGGCAGTTAGCTGAGTTAATCAGAGTATTTTTTTGAGTGGGGTAGGTCAAAAGGCCAAGCCGCATAATAGGATTCATAGCCTTTTTTAACATTTAAAAAATGGTATAAAATCAAAGGGGTGTGTTTTTGGGAAAAAATAGGCTTTGTTGTGTTATGTGTGGGCAGTTAAGCTGTGTTAATCAAAGTATTTTTGAACGTGGGTAGGTGAAAAGGCCAAGCCGCATAATAGATTTCATAGCCTTTTTTTAACATTAAAAAAATGTTATAAAATTCAAAGAGTGTGTTTTTGGAAAAAATAAGCTTTTTGTTATGTGTGGGGCAGTGAGCTGAGTTAATCAGAAGGTATTTGAAGTGGGTAGGTCAAAAGCAAGCCGCATAATGTTCATAGCCTTTTTTACAATTAAAAAAATCGCGTACCAAAATCAAAGGGTGTGTTTTTTGGAAAAAAAGCTTTGTGTTTGTGTGGGGCAGTTAGCTGAGTTAATCAGAAAGCATTTTGAAGTGGGTAGGTGAACAAGGCCAGCCGTCATTAAAATAGATTCATAGCCTTTTTTACATTTAAAAAAATGTCATATAAATCAAAGGGCGTGTTTTTGGAAAAAATAAGCTTTGTGTTATGTGTGGGGCAGTTAGCTGGAGTTTATCAGGAGTATTTTTGAAGTGGGTTAGGTAAAAGGCCAAGCTGCATAATTAGATTTATAGCATTTAACATTAAAAATTTATTTGAAATCAAAGGATGTTTTTTTGGAGAAAGAAAGTTGTGTATGTGTAGGCAGTGAGCTGAGTTAACCCTATGTGTTTTGACATGGGTTAGTCAAAAAGTGAAGCCGCATAATAGATTTAAAGCATTTATCAACATAAAAATGATATAAAATCAAAATATGTTTTGTTTTTTTTACAAAAGAAGCTTTGTGTTATATAGGCAGGCCTTGTATTAACACATCACAGTTGGTTTGACACAAATGCGTCCATCGAAGCCAGTGCTAAATAGATTTTCCCGAATGTGTCGAATATCCAACGGTCCCCAATATAAAACCAACTTTACCACCGCTGCTCTCGACCATCTTGGCATATCTGGATGACTTTTTGCTGGAGGGATTATAGATTCCTCCCCAAATCTTTAATATATTTAAATAGACCTTCTCCAGTCTTACATAAGCCAACACAACATACCAATCGAGGGACCCTCAGTTCACTCCACACTATTTGCGTAGCCCTCCGTTTTTTGCAAATGGTAGTTTTATCTAGCTATAAAGTTGGAGATAATGAGCACATATCTCAGTCCTTTCAGATGACCCATCCAAGATTTTTATCGGCCTACTATCATACAAAGAGCAATATTGTATGAGTACTATGCCGAGAGGCCCTTACAACATAAAGTATAAAATAGTCCTAACGGACTTACATCCACTGGAGAATGTTCGATCGTAAGCCGACTGGGCGATCATTACAAGCACTAATTGCCATCTTGATCTGTGAAGTTGATGAATTGTCACTTTAGGTTTTTCTACCCAGTTACAAAAAAAGAGAAACATTTTGGAAAATATGTGACGTGCATGCACACGTGGATTGCATGTGTTACTTCAAAGGCAAAACAAATCTAAATATAAGGAAAACACAAAAACCTACCATTCAACCAGTGGGGGTTACCCCTCACATGGCCCCTGACTCTTCTGAGGAGGTACCTCTAGGTTACCCTCTCCATTGCCAGGGGGCCCTAAATTTATGTTTATTAACAGCGCCTTCACCGGGGTCCAAGACATTTTGAGGACCCAGATCCAGTCTGCCGAACTGTCGTTTTACGATGGGCTTTAAAAATGGCTTATTTAAAATTTTAGACCAATACGTATGGTGTGGAAACTACCAGTTTGTATGTTTTTATACTTTATTTTTACTTGGTCCGGCTGACCGCTTGGGAGCCATCGGGAGTAGCCTACATATTTTTTTTTTTAGAAGAAAAGGGTTATGGTAGGACCGTTAGAATGCTTAACTGGAACTGGAATTTATAGATTCATGGCTCGAATATTAAGGAATCATTGCTTTGACGTGTAGGCCTAACTAACGCATTGACGCGGCGGTCAGCGATCCGCTGCCAGGCCTTTGGTTTTTCGGGTTGCAAGAGGCTTTAGCTTTCCCCTTTTTCTTGTGATAATGTCCTTCTCCTCGCCATAGCTCTCCAGGAGTACCTGGAGTTCAGTGGCGAGCGGTGACTTTTTACTGTGGTCATGCTGAAGTGTCAAATACCATGCGCGCCCATGGGAAAGGCATTATATTTTTTAATAAAAAAAATATAATATGTGTTAGTGGAAACAGCTTGTAGTGATTTTTCACGTTGGTCCAGAGTACATTTGGATCGCTATTAAGCGGATTGATTTACTAAAACCGAATTGTTATTACAGTATTTCACTTATTTTTTTATGGAGACATCATCTAAATGCCAGTTGTATAGTTTTTTCAATAGAGAAAAATGTAACGAAGCGGTCGTCAGCGTGATTCCCTCGTCACAGCTCCAAACTCACCCGTCTGCACCTCAATCACAGACCACAGGCTGGTTTTCCGCAACAGCATTTACAGTAACCTCACTGACACGTCTCAGTAATCAGTAGGCGCTGGCTGCCGGTGTGTCTTTTCTCTAAAACGAACTAGGCTAGTAGGCGCCGACATTTCTCTGCGGCGCTACGGCGCTACTATTTTTTGCGCATGCGCGTTGGCAGATAAGCTGCTTCACTGACAGCTTTTTTTGCCATTCCAAAAACGCTCATCTACAGTAAACACGGCCTTTAGCAAACTGCTACTAGTCGGTGTCACAGTGCGCTGCCATTGCGCGAATACAAGCTGTCAGCTTTCCAGGCTTTTCGCAAGCGGACGCGGTACAGATTAGGCACGGATTTAAGACCCAAACAGTTAAAACTAAGACGTATTGTATAATCTTGACCACACTGTTACAAATTAATATTTTCAATTATTCTTTTATTGAAGGGCTTTGAGGCATGCACTGCATTTGTAGCTTATTTATGACCGCTCGCCCATGCTGGAGTTCCCATTTCATTGAAACATAAGCGGCCCGTTCGGTTTCTAATTTCGATCAGGTTTCTCCATGATCCATGCATTTCATGGTCTTTTTAGCGTTTGGCGTGGACGCGCCAACCCTGGGTTTAAACCAACTCCGAGTTGATTAAATAATGCATAACCGCTGCTGTGGAACCGAAAACTCTGGGTATGTCGGTACAGGGTCAATCAACCTAGAGTTCAGCGTTAACTCAGTGTTTGTTAAACCTCCGTTCGTGGAACACCCCTCTGGATGGACTGGATGAAGGCAGGCGAGCACATGGCCTGATTGTTTGAGAGCATGAGTATACTCCCCCTCAATGCATTTGATAATCGCTAGAAAATTGACAGTTGAAGACTAAGTTTAAGCATATCTGATATTGGATTTAGAATAATATTTGACGATTCATTCAAGCTTTTAGGACGTCTGCTTTTTGGAGTGGATTACTGATTTGTTTGGAACACTTGACGAATAGTCAATAATTAAGCAATATGCTCATTATACCACGGCTAAGGGGCGTTGTTCGGCCCGACGCGAAGCGGAGGGACGATGATGAGCATATACCACGGACTATAGTGATATATTGCTTTTATAAAACGGTTACCAATAACGGCAATATCGAAAGAGGAATACGCAATTCAATTTCAGGTACAAAAAAAAAAAAAAAATTCACAAATTAGCCTACCTAACTGATAAAATCAAGCCCATTATGACGTAAAAAATAGTCCCTCCTTTCCGGACGTTAGCTCTGCATGTCTCTTTCTCGCCTTTTTCTCAGGAGCAGGTCACTCCTCAGTCCCCTCTACCATTGTTTAACCCTATCCGGAGGTGAAAGGTTAACCTTAAAACATGTCAATTCAACGAATATTAGTCAATTTTATTAACCTTGTCAAACCACTCGGCTACTGTTTGCTACCTAGCCTCCTACGTTTAACAGTTGTTTGTTGCCATGGAGGACATTGTTGCTTGCGGAATGATATGCTGCGATAAGGGTATTTTAGAATAGTAGCCGTGGTATATATGCTCAATCATACCACGGTTACACGCCCATTCAGATCGCCGGATTTCACCTTTCCGTTTTATAAATTAAGCAATATATCACGACAGGCCGTGGTAATATGCTCATTAATACCACGGCTAAGGGGCGGTTACGTCTCGCCCCGACGCGAAGCGGAGGGAACGACAACCCCCTTGGAGTGGTATTTAATGAGCATTATACCACGGACTGGAGTGATATATTGCTTTTAATAAAACGGTTCACCGATATGGCGCAATATGATAAGAGGAATACGCAATCAATTTCAGGTACACAAAAAAAAAAAAAAATCACAAATTAGCCAAAATAGTCTCCATTTATGAAAAAATAGTCCCTCCTTTCCGGACGTTAGCTCTGCATGTTCTCTTTTTCTTGCCTTTTTCTTCAGAGCAGGTCACTCCTCAGTCCCCTCTCCATTGTGTTAACCCTATCCGGAAGTGAAAGTTAACCTTAAACATGTCAATTCAACGAATTTAGTCAAATTTATTAAACCTTGTCCAACACTTCGGCTCACTTTTGGCTACCTAGCCTCCTACTGTAGAACAGTTGGTTGTTGCCATGGAGACTTGTTGCTTGCGAAATGATATGCTGCGATAAGGCTTTTTAGAATAGTAGCCGTGGTATTATGCTCAACTTTACCACGGTAACAGCCAATCAGATCGCCGGATTTCACCTTTCCGTTTCATAAGCATCAATAATCAAGCATGGCAGATTCAATTGAAAAGGAAACAAGTGTTACTGAACAAGAAGAGGAAGTTACTGAACGTACTGGGGAAGAAATAGTCACTGGAGCTACTGGAAATGATGTAGTAACATCAGTGGCGGTGTCACGTTAAAATTGTACCGGGGGCGAAAATTGTACCGGCCTACGTCATCGTTTGTTTACATCCTGACAACCTGCCCGGCAACAGACGACGCGATGCAGAAAACATGTTTCCAAACGACGTAATAGCTATCTGTTTTATGATAGATAGCGATAACAATTGTTTTTACTTTATATTTGTATTTGTATTTAATTGTTTAATCGAAACAATTAAAAACCAATTGCCCGCGAAACAGGCGATCGCGTCAAATGACAAATGCTTTGACGCGATCGCCCGTTTCGCGGGCAAATTTTTTTATTGTTTCGATTAAACAATTAAATACATATCACATACAAATATATATTGAAATAAAACATTGTGATCGACTATGTTTTATCGCTATCTTTCATAATACAAATAGCGATCCGCTATCTGTATTATGTTATTTCGTCGTTTGGAGAGAACATTGTTTTCTGGCATCGCGCTCGTCTGTTGCTGGGCAGCAGGTTGTCAGGATGTAAACAAACGATGACGTAGGCCGGTACAAATTTCGCCCCCGGTACAATTTTAACGTGACAGCGGCATAGATATATACAGAACACTAGGGCTGTGTCTCAATTCAGGGGATGCATCCTTCGAAGGACGCGGTCTATGAAGGGTCTGGCCTTCGTTAGACCGTGTGAAGGGCGCGACTGAAGGTCCGAACGAACGTTTGTTGAAATGAGACGGTCTAGACCTACCAGGAACCATAATTTCCTGTTTGCGTTAACAAAGCCGTTTCCGCCCTTTGCCTTGCGTGAACGACGCGGCCAACGTTTTACAGGAAATTTTAAAACTAAACGAACTAAAAAATGAGCCGGCGGTCACTTGTCTAATTTTGTTATTTTTATTTGAAAAGTAGTGTTGATTTCGATGTTCACCGCGAGTCGGCGGGTTGATATAATCTGCTTCGCCTCAGAAGCAGAGACGACCAAAGATTGGTAAAGCTGTGTAACCTTACTTTTAATTTTACCTTACGCCTACTTTTAATCAGCAGTAATGTTATCATTAATTTCAGATTGCTAATTGACAACCATTAATAAACGTTAGAATGGCTAGCGTAAATTTCATTGAACTTTTGACAATAAAGTATATGGTGTCCAAACTTACTTTAATATGAAGAAAAAATGGTTCTGTTTATTAGTCAGCTAAAAGAGGTCTGAGCACAACTAAGATAAGATATATAATTATATTGCCTTCGATAGATAACATATATATATTTAAGGCTATATCTATCTAAACTCTCGGCACTTGCTTAATAATTCCTAACACTTAATATCCAGCTAATGTTTAAAACAGTTTTTTTTCTCTTTCTTTCCCTAAACCAGCCCAGGACCCTGTACTTGCAGGATAAACCTGAAGGTTCCTGTCCTGGACCGTTTTTTTTAATGGCCAGGACACCAGACCAGATTTTCGGGTTGAGCAGGCGGAGGCCCTGGTTAGTGCTGCCTTGACCTTCTCCGCCAGGAGCGGGAGACATGGGATGGGGTGCCACCATTGAGACCTCTGGTGTTTCTCTTTCTGGCTGGCTTGTGGGCATCATACAGGGTGCGTCTCCAGAGTTTGTGTCGGGATTCCTCGTTCCACTTGTCCACCGCATCGTCCACAGGGTCACTGAGGAGGTGGTGGCCATTCGCCACAGAGTACATATGTTTTTATTTTATCACTCATTTCCTTTGACTCTTGAGTGCTGTAAGCAAGCAACATTACCTCTGTGGGGAATAATAAAGTTGGTATCTTATCCTAATGTTAAGGTCATCCGATTCCCCGGAAGACCGTTGAAAGACCTGGAGGAGGTTGTACCCGTGGGTTTGCAGGGCTGGCAAGACACCGCGCTTTTGTGAAAGCAGCGGGAGCAATCGACGGCTGCCATGTCCGTATCAAGCCACCGAGCGGCCCTGAAGGCCACGTGCTACATAAACAGGAAACTTTTTCCATCGATCATTCTGCAGGCTGTTTGTGACCATCAGGGCCGCTTCCTTGATACGTACGTGGGCTGGCCTGGGTCGGTTCATGACTCTAGAGTCCTCCGCTCAGAAGCCCCCTGATATAGGTCACTATACCCTCCTCCAGGGCACTTCATCCTTGCAGACGGCGGGTACCCGTTGGCCTACATCAACACCCACATTACCCCCTCATCATCACTCCCTACAAGAGGCCAGTGCGAGGTGTGGGGGAGCCCCAGCGCTTTAACTGGCATCATTCCAGGGCAACGTCCTCTCATTATAGGGCGTGCTTTTGGAATTGATGAAGACCAGGTTCCGGGCCATTTCCTGCACAAGCGCTTGGAGGTGCACCACACCTTCGTACCTCAAGTAAGTAATCACTCAACAGGATTTTTTAGAATACTGAGGAAGAGTAAATCCAAAAACAGTAATTATTATTTCAGGAGGTATATATGTATATGTATATATATAGATGTGTGTGGTATATATGTATATGTATATATATATATATAGTATGTATATATATATATATATATATATATATATATATATATATATATATTTTACCATTTCAGGTCATAACAGCATGTGCCATCCTCCACAACATCTGCCTTGGGGCCGATGACATCATGGCCCCAGAGGAGGAGGATGAGCCTGAGGAGGATGTAGAGGAGGATGAGGGGGGGGATGGTTTGGAGGCAACCAGTGGTGCTCCCTGGCGGGACCAGCTGTCTGCAGAGGTGTCTGCCCTGGAGGAGGCCCACCCTGACCACCAATATATATAGGCAAGTAAAATAATTCAAAAGCTAGATTTTGTTAAAATAATTTATGGCGAGATTTCTTTTGTCAAAATTAGGTTGTGAAGTAGTATTTTGTATGCCTTTCTTATTCTTGCCCTTTTCCAAAAATAACTTAGTGATAAGGCAGCCGTCGATTCAGTCAGCCCTGCAAACCCATTCGGGGAAGATGCGGTGGACAGTGGAGAGGCGTCTCCAACACACTCTGGAGACCACTCCTGGATGTCCCACTGACAGGAGAGACACCAGGGTCTTTAATGTGGCAGTCCATCCGGGTCCAGCAGCACCAGCACCAGGGGCTCCCTGCTCTGCTCAATTCTGTTTTGTTTTTTTAATAGTTGTATTGTAAATAGTTGTAAATAGTTACATGAAACCATGTAACTACAGTTAGGGTTTTCGAAAAAATAAACAACGTGTTGAAGTATAACAGAACTTTATTTACACTCTTATTGAACAATTCATTCTTAACAATTATTTGTCTGCTATTTTCTCTAAAATGGAGAAAAGCCTCTCCATTCTCAAACTGCTCTCCCTGCTCTCCTGGGCTCTCCTTTCCTCTGCCTCCCTTTGGAGCCTCATGTCCTCTTTTAAGAGATCCAGAAACTCCTCATCTCTGTCCCTCTTTCTCTGCGTGGACGGTGGCCCTCGCTGTCTTTCCTCCTCCTCCAGCTCCTGATCCACCACTGCTGTACTTGGCCCTGGTGTATCCTCGGGGATGGAGGCAATTAGGACAGGGGGGGTGATGGAATGCTTCTGTCCCAATACCTCATCCATGAGGACAAACCAGGGCCAAGTGGCAGCAGTGGGTTTCCCACCTACTCCCTCTCCTGACCCTGGAAACTTGCAATCCTAAGGCAGAGGAAATCAATCATGGCAGTTAACCACAACAGCAGTAGCAAAACAAATGTCAGCAAAAGTGTTTATGAACTTGCATGGTTAAAACCAATAATGTATATTTAAAATTCCATGTACATACTTTATATCTTTTTTTCAAATTGTCCCATTTTTTCTTTGCCTGCAGGGGAGTCACCTTCCCCTGCAGGCCAATTTCTTCCAGAATGATCCTAATCACAGAGAGATGATTAATCACAGAGAAAACAAGAGAAAAGAGGAACATTTATCCATCATGTTAATAGCCCATGTTAACAATAGGCCTTATGCATACATTTGACCTAAATAATTATATATTTTTTATAAACTAACTAATGATATAAATAAACTATCGTTTCCTTACCCCCAAGCTACACTTGCGGAGTGCTTGACCCCGGTGAATAGTGCATCCTTCTCCCCCCTCAATCGGATGAATTGAGCAGTATGCTCCTGGCTCCCTAAACCAAAACCAAATGTTAGAATTAGTTTTGCTTTACACTACCAAAAAAAAGCAGTTTAAATAGCAAAATAACCAAGTTAGTTGTTTAAACCAACTCAACGTTTGTAACGTTACTGTCCGAAAACCAAATATTGTAACGTTACTGTCCGAAAACCAAATAGGCTCCACAACCTGTTCGCCTTGGTTTATTAATTTATCTAACGTTTACATATATATGCGACTAAGTTACGTATATAATCTCTCAAAATTTCGTAAATTATAAGCAGTTTTGACCTCGTGTCGGATGCTAGTTAGCTTATGGACTACCATTACCATTACCTATACCTTTGCCCTACCCTCTCATACTACTTACTTACTTACTTATTACCTACTTACCTTACTTATTGCCTATTATTTTAACGAAATAATAAGGTTTTAAGGTAATAATAACGTTTTACGGGCACTTTTTTTTTGTATCGTTCAATATTCGAGTGACTTGAAACCAAATACTTACATTTAAATGTAAAAGTTGCCTCCGCCATCGCGAATGAAATCCAACGCGATGAAATCCAACGCGCAATGCATCCTGGGATACGTTGGGCCGTGAAGGATACACCGCGTGTATCCTTCAAATCCGGGAAAAGAAGGCTGCATTT
>OLKM01005543.1:0-16811 GCA_900291075.1 Melanogrammus aeglefinus | reverse complement strand
CTCTCTACCCTCTCTCTTCCTCCCCCGGTCGTGTCCCCTCCTCCCCTTCTCCTCTCCGCTTTCTCTCACCCGCTCGTCATCTCGCCCTCTCTTGCTCCCCTCCCTCCCTCTCTCTCCTCCGCCTCTCTCCCCTCTCTGCTCCCTCCCTCCTCTCTCTGCCTTCCTCCCCATTCTTCCTGTTCTCTTCTACTATGACTGCTTTATATTATGACTTCTTGGGTACCTTATGTGGCTACATCGATGGGGAAAAAAAGAAAAACCCCATGCGCGCGCAACCACACACACAACACACACAACACACAACACCACATGACAACACCCACACACACACACACCACACACACACACCACACAACACACACACACACACGCATGTGCACGCACACATCACACACACACACACACACGTGTCGCAGCACACCACGTCCGACAGACACACACCGTCCTAGGTTGTTTGTTAGTCCATGGCACAAGCCAGTGTTTTCTGCTCTCTACCACATAACTACCAATAGCTTGCCCTCGCCTACCATCCTAAACTCAGTGCGACACATATACACGTAGTTTACGCTGTAATAGAATGAATCTATGGCTTTGTTTTAGACTAAAAACCATAGAAAAACAAGATTAAATGACTCAGAAAAAACATTATGGCATATCTGAATTTACAAAGCGACCAGGTGAATAACTTGCCGAAAAATATTACAACGATTCAACTCGATAATCCATTCTCGTTGAAATAGCTTTCTGTCGAATGTGATTAGTGCCGTCTTGATGGCTGTCACTATCTTTACGTGATTTTCACTCTCATTACACCGTCCCAAGAGGTCGAAGTGTCAGTTTTCATCCACTCTCATCAGGGTCTGAGTCACGAGAATCACATACGGACAGATGACATATACCAACACACATCCATCACTGACGGCAAATTACGTGTGCGTCGGAGCCATCTTCTACTCATCAGATCCTCTCCGCTCCCAAACTCGGTATTTCGCATCGCATATCCGATGGTGAGGTCATATCAGTCTACCAGCCTACCGGGGGACGGATGCAAACAGTTGCAATGTCTATCCATCATATATCTAGGTGCGACACGGCCACTGTGAGTTTGAACCGGTTGTAGTGGGCTATTCACACCCACACCTGGTGGGCGTAATATACAGCCTTTGTGCGTGGCACGGGCCTCACTGCTAAGTACACAGGCGCGTCGGTGCAGAGACGTAAAATATTGTGTTTAGAGAGTTTCGGTGTCTGAAATGGACTTGACGTAAGTCCTAATGCGAAGAAAACAGAACGTCACCAGGTCTGGCACCGTTCACGCTCCCTGCGCATCGTTAAAGCGTTGCGCTTTAGTTCCCAGGATGCTAGAGAAAAGCAACGCTGTTGACCATCCGTCACCGCGATTGGGGGGGGGGGGGGGGGGGCGGGGGGGGGGGGGGGGGGGGGGGGGGGGGGGGGGGGGGGGGGGTAGGCGGGGGGGGGGGGGGGGGGGTGGGTTCTGACCCCCGAGTCAATCCCGGGATCCTTCCGTGGCGGGACCCAAACCCCGCACACAGGAAGGGCCCACAGCGCAGGCGGCGTTCTTTGCCGTTGTTAAGGAATTTCCCAACCCGGCATCGTTGAAGACCGTTTTTTCAGTCCGACCAGTTATTGGTTCCTGACCGTTTTTGGGATCCCGACCGTATTGCGGCCCCGTCCCCTTTTGGTGTCGCCGCACCCCTTTTGGTGTCCCGACCCCTTATTTGGGTTCCGACCCTTTTGGGGGTCCCACCCCTTTTTGGTGTCCCGGTTCCCTTTCGGGTTCCGACCTCTTTGGGTACCCCGGACCCCTTATTGGCCCGTCCCCTTTTGGAGTGTTCCCGACCCCTTATGGGTGTCCCCCGACCCCTATTGGTCCCAAAAACCCCTTTTGGGTGTCCCGACCCCTTTTGGATGTCCCGACCCCTTTTGGGTGGTCCCGACCCCTTATTGGTTCCCGACCCCCTTTTGGGGGTCCCGACCCCTTTTGGGTGTCCCGTCCCCTTTCGGGTTCCCGACCTCTTTTGGGTACCCGACCCCTTATTGGGCCCGTCCCCTTTTGAGTGTCCCGACCCCTTATTGGGTCCCCGACCCCTTATTGGGTCCCAACCCCTTTTGGCGTCCCGACCCCTTTTGGGTGTCCCGACCCCTTATTGGGCCCGTCCCCTTTTGGGTTCCCGACCCCTTATTGGGTTCCCGACCCCTTATTGGGTCCCCGACCCCTTATTGGGTCCCAACCCCTTTTGGGTTCCGTAGCGGTGAATGAGGCTGACGCTGTGCCCCCACCCCCCCCCCACAGGGCTGCAGCCGGTGTTCTGGGGCCGGGAGGACGTGGCCCAGTGGCTGCGCTGGGCGGAGCGGGAGTTCGCCCTGCGGCCCACCACCAGCTCCTCCTTCCAGATGAACGGCAAGGCCCTGCTGCTGCTCACCAAGGAGGACTTCCGCTACCGCTCGCCACACTCAGGTACGCACACACACACACACACAAAACAAATGCACACACACACGCACTCACCCACTCACCCACCCACCCACGCAAACACGCATGTTAACGCACACGCATTATTATGCATACAAACGTATGCATCCACGTGTGTGTGTGGACACGCACTTGCAGGAGCACACACTAATGCACGCACGCACGCACACCACTGACGCAAACACGCCTGCGTACACACACGCTATGTTATGGATACAAACACATGCATCCGCGTTAGTATGGACTCCCAGGTTCGTATGGACACAAACACTTGTATGGACACACACTTGCAAGAGCACACGCTTTTGCACATTTGTGTGGAAGCACACATGTGTACGCACACGCAATATTATGGACACAAGCACATACATACATGCATGTGAGCATGGACAGGCACACACATACACACGTTTGCACGCTTGCAAGAACACACACTAGTGCACAGACGCGCACACAAACTCCTTTTAAAGTGCTGTAGTGGTGTTGTGATGTGGTGTGTGATCCTGTGTGAATGATGATGTGGGACTGTGTATGTGTGTGTGCAACACGCAATGAAACTGTGTGTGCGGACGTGGACTATGTGTGTGTGTGCTGGTAAATGCATTGTGCCGAATTGTGTGGTGTGTGTGTGAAGCGATCTGTGTGTGGTGGTTCTTTTCACAGTCGACGTCAATGGTTACAGGTTATTATTGAACCTAAACGCATATCTGCTTATACTTGACAGACCCACAGACACAGAAACACACACACACACACACTCACTCAACTTTCCTTTGATATAGTAGTGCACTAACTGACAATTTGCGCACACATGCAGTGTTCATGTGTTGCTTAGCAACACAGTTTTCTAGTGTTGTGCACTGCCTCGCAGTGCGTTTGGTTAAGGTAAATGTTAGGATTCTGCATTGTGTAATTTGTCATAATTCCTTTTTTGGGGAATCATCCAATGCGAGGGTTTGAACAGCCGACGGGGGACTTTTATTTTGGAAAGGACGACGTCAGGACAAACATCCCCTTGTAGAATCTCCCTTTTATGTCAAAGGAGTTGGCGTCTCTGCGTGTTTAAACCCAGGAGCCCGGCGAGGTGTCGAGTGAGGACGGGGGGGGGTGGAGGGGGGCTTCACCGCGAAGCCGTCCGCCGTCCTCATTGGTGCATCTGAGCCACACATCCATTAAGATCCTTAAAGGGACAGCCGCGGCATCGCTGGCCTTCTGGGGCAGCTACCTACATTCAGAAATGACTACTTTAACGTGCCAGGGCCAGGATAACTAAAGGTCCTGCGGTCCCACCCAGTGCTCTTTTAGGTGTTACTATTTGTACCTTTAACAGGGTATCTGCAGGTTTCAGCAAGTCAAATTTAGACCTTTTTAAGACCTTTTTAAGTACCCACCCTTTCAAGGAAATTAAGACTCAAAAACACGCAATGGTGGGGGTTTGGCACAGACGGCGGCCAACTTCGAACGGCGTTCTTTCAGCAACTGTCTTGAATTTTGCACCTACCATTGTCGCAGCACTAGCGCTAGCAAGCACGAGATAATCGTTATATATGCAGCTAGCAGGAAAGAAGCCGTCTCTACATTGTCTCTCGTGAATAGGTCCCACGAGAAAAAAAATATATTATATAGTCCTGCCCGACAAAATTTAAGACCTTGAGTTAAGTATAGACCCTAGGCATTGACATTGTACAAAATTTAAGGACTTTGAAGCCTGTTAAATTAAGAAACATGAATTTAAGACTTTTAAGAACTTGTTAGGAATGTTGGCGGACACCCTGTTTAAAGGTGTCTGTGCCCTTTCAATGTAGGACTTCATGTATTGTGTTTAAGTTGCTTGGGATAGATGGCTGCTTTCATCGGCATTGGCTCTGATTGGAATGAGTGCCTGCCCTCAATGGGAACCAACTGGAGAACCATTCAAAATTGGCCGCTGTCTTAAGTGTGGGAGGCCGGAAGTGTGTGTGTGGAGGTTTCTCAACATGTGTGTGTGTGTCGTGGAACTGTCCTGTGTGTTGTGCTTTTGCCACCGGCTACAAATGTCAACTATGTATGTGCTGTGTAGGCCATGATGCCAGACTGTATGTGGCTTGCATTGTGTGCTAGCCGATGTGCTGTGTGTGTGTGTGTGTGTGTGTGTCGTGTGTGACTGTTTGTGTGTACCTGTCGCACTCACCACGGACGTTGGGTGTGTGTCGTGTGAGATTAATGCTAGTTTGTGCATGTGATCATTCTAGTGAATAGTGTTGTCTTATTGTATCGTAACGTTCTCGTGTGCTTTATGAGGTGTGTGCATTAATTACTGCTGAGTGTGTGTTTGTGGGCTGCTGGTTGTCGTGGACCTCATTATGTGTGTGTGTGTGTCTGTGTGTGTGTCTTCATCTGTGATTCACACGCTTGTGTGTGTGGTGAGTGCACTTAATTCAGCATGTGATAGGCGCCTCTGTGGTGAGGGCTCAGTTACTGTTCCTCCGTGGAGGAAGTCAGAGCGTCTGGTCGGGTTAACGGTCAGTCGGAATGAAGAACACAAAAGATTTTTTAGACTTTATTTTTTTTTTTCATAGCCCTCAATTGTCGCCGTGGTTACCCGTGTCAGAGTCAGATGTCAAGCGTGTATTAAAAGGTACAGATAAGACCGCCGACGCTCTGAAGGCCTCGGCCCTTTGTTTATTGGAATCGAGTTCAAGAAAATTCCCTCGCCCATCTTGGGCAACCGGAGTCTGAGTCTTCTGACGTCAGGCGGTTTGGGGAAGAACCTTAAAATAGAAAAATCAAGAGAGGGATCTTCCCATCAGCACTAGCTGGCCGCCAGCCAAAACACAGATCCTTAAAACACAAATTAAAATACACTCCCCTATTGGTATTAGCATTTGAGTCTTTATAATAGGATTTTTTATTGTGTAGCCATTCGCTGTTTTGTAGCCGCACACTCTTAGCACCAAGGCAACAATTCCAACAACACACTAGCACAGCCATTACTTTTTTCCTTCACACACAAATCTATTTTCATGGTTCCAGAGCTTTGATTTTGAAACGGTAGCGGACTTGGACATGTAGTGCGATATTAAGATGATTCAAGGGTGGACAGCTCTGCATTAATAGAAAGGTAATAGGTTGGCGTACTGTTTCCGTGCCTCTCGTTATGTAAACCAATCGTATGCGTGGGACAATCTCGTTGTGGTGAAGCAGGGAATCATCATGGCTAGGGGGGGATGGGAAGTGACTGAGGCCAGTATATTGCACCCTGTAATGACTTGATTGTAATTGTTATGACTTATTTAAAAATATCTCTAATGCTTGAAGCTCGTTAATATAACACCAATGCGTCCTCCTGGTAGAATTCTATGCTTCTTAGCAGTTTGTTTTTCTCACATATCCTGCATTTATGGAAGACTTGTTTAGGGCATAGCGACTTTGTCCACAATTTCCGTGGTGAACGTGATGGTGAACTTAACGTTTCTTTATTCATAGCTGAATACCACCATTTGTTTTTTCTAAATAGGACTTGAGATGAAAATGGGTCATTAGGATAAGGATTTAAAGCGAAAGTATGCAACAACAAGGTGTGTGGCAAACACATAGGAGTGATACTGGCCACACCTACCAGCACCGTAAAGTTTTTTTCACCGAACAGGAAGTTAAACTCAGGGGAAAGTACTGAGTGCTGTTGATTATTTGCTCCGTATAAATGTCAATTATGTCTGCCTGTTTTATAGGGACGGCATGTACAAAGATCAACATTTGCAGAGTTGTTTGTTGACATTTGAGTGACCCTCTGTAAAAGTCCACAGACACACATGCCCAGACATATATTGATATATCCACCTCTGAAAAGCTCCATCGAGAAAAGCAATGTGTCATTAAACACGTAGGAGCACATTTATCAGTACTGCCAAGTGTTTAATAGCCGTAATAATATTAACCATAATGGCAATTAAAAGTGATGAACATTGAGGGCTGGTTGCAGTGAGCTTCAGTCTGGCCCACCCTGATTAGTTTACAGCACACACAATTTATTGTCATCGAAGCCAGTAAGTGTCCACTACGCAATATTCAACACTTCATTGTTTGTGGATGAAACCCATAAGCCATATAGTATTACAAACAAAGAGGGAAGTGGGAGTGTGTGTGTGTGTGTGTGTGTGTGTGTGTGTGTGTGTGTGTGTGTGTGTGTGTGTGTGTCTGTGTGTCTGTGTCTGTGTCTGTGTCTGTGTCTGTGTGTGTGTGTGTGCGCTTGTGTGTGCGCTTGTGTGTGAAATACTTTATTAGAATCATTTCCTGGTTGACTGTATGCTTTTGGGAAAGGCTGTGTACGAGGTTGTGTCAGGACAACACTTCCTCGTCACTTGTTATTAGTTTAAGCTAGGGTAGGCAATGTATTTTACACACATGTTCTATCATTTCTGTTAAAAATGGCTTTTACATCCTGGCAGCAATTAATAAATCAAATGATCGGACAAAATATTATCTGAAAAGATCCTGTTGTTGGGGTCACAGGCCTGGAATAAGCCTGTCCAATCATTTGATTCTGCCCGAATGACATGATTGGTTGGCCTACCAGTCTGTCTACCTAGCTACCTAGCTACCTGCACGTCCTTTGCACATTAACTCATTGCGCAGGACCATAGTCTTCCACAAGGCTAACTAGCCCTATAGCTAAAGCTAGCCTTATATTTAAAGCTAGCAAGCTAGTCCTGCGTTTTGT
This sequence comes from Melanogrammus aeglefinus, assembly GCA_900291075.1. Classification (NCBI taxonomy): domain Eukaryota; kingdom Metazoa; phylum Chordata; class Actinopteri; order Gadiformes; family Gadidae; genus Melanogrammus; species Melanogrammus aeglefinus. Next base: position 9,618 of record OLKM01005543.1, on the reverse strand, counting down.
GGGAGTGGCCTGAAGGTAGAGGCGGCTTCTTTCAGTTGGTACGTTCGGATCCAGTTTAGTCTGTGTGTTTTATTCAAAGTTTCCTACCCTAGCTTTAAGGCGGGGAAAAAAATTCCCCTTTTTCTTTCCAAGAATTGATAATTGAGTTCTTGAACCGCATTTTGTCACCATAGTTCAAGCTGTGGTTGTAAATCATGGAACAGGTTTTAGCCTTCGGGGCTCATTCTCTGAAGTTACCGCCAAGATGTTATCATGGTTTATGACCACGTAAATACGCAGGGATCTTTTACAACTTCCTTGTAGGAAGGCAAAGTAAATAAATAAACGTTGATAAAAGAAATAAACCTTGTTTTTCTCCCTGACGGTTTGAATTTCAGCTGTTTTCCACCCGTGTTGTGTGTCCAACTTTTGTCAATAAACGTCCCCCTCTTCCCATAAAACCAAGGCAAAAAAATCACAGAACCCATTAGCACAGCCCACACAGCTCCTCGCAATATCGTGATCACAAAAACATTTTGTAAAGCGCATTAGGGACACATTTTGTAAATGGTTAAGTAGTAAATGCCACATTTCCCCTGCACCAAATTGTCTTCACCTGCGATCCCGGGTAAAAAAAAAATACCAAGAATCGATTGGTCGGACGCTAGTTAAATACTATAGAGGAAGCATGTTAGTCATGATCATGATTTTATGTTTCATGAGCGGGAACATGGGAGGGCTTTTATTAAAATAAAATAATAATTACAACTCTGAAGTCAAGTCAATCAAGTCTTTAAAACTTGTGGTGACAAGCAGAGAGCGAAAAACAGAGGCAGTTTAACCCGGTCACTGTTCATCAGCTATCACCTCTTTTTTTCATAACCAGGGTGTAGCTTCACACGTCAGTCAAATCCACCCCGTGGTTGACACATCGCCCTTCCCGCTCTTCTGCGTCATGCCGTGTCATCACGGATGGGAAGCAGAGGTTGGAAATGGGAAGAGGCCCAGGTTGACCTCTGACCTTTGACCCTGTGTGTGTGTTCCTCGGTCCTCTAGGTTGACCTTTGACCCTTAGTTTGTGTGTTTGTGCCTCTGCAGGAGACATTTTCTTGGTTGACCTCTGACCTTGTGTGTTTGCCTCTGTAGGAGACGTCCTCTAGGTTGACCTCTGACCCTTAGGTTGACCTTTGACCCTGTGTGTGTCTGCCTCTGTAGGAGACGTCCTCTAGGTTGACCTTTATCTCCTGAGTGTGTGTGTGTGTGTGTGTCGTCATGCAGGAGACGACCTCTAGGTTGACCTCTGACCCTGTGTCTGCCTCTGTAGGAGACGTCCTCTAGGTTGACCCTCTAGGTTGACCTCTGACCCTCTAGGTTGACCTTCGACCCTGTGTATCTTGTCTCTGTAGGAGACGTGCTCTATGAGCTGCTGCAGCACATCCTGAAGCAGAGGAAGGCCAGCGGTCCTTACCCGTCCTCCTACCCGCCTGGGAACTCCTTCCACCCGCTGCAGGAGAGCTCCATCCAGCACCTCAAGCTTGAAGGTCAGTCACACAAGGGTTCCTGTTTACTTTACTTTTGTGTGTTTGTGTGTGTGTGTGTGGGGGGGTGGGGGGCGGCATGAGGCTCAGGAGGTACAGCGGGTTGGCTGGTACACAGAAGGTTGCTAGTTCAATCCCCGGTGCCTCCTAGCTGAGTGTATAACACAGTAGGGCTGCCGGATCAGAAGTTCCGGCACTAGATAAGCAGGTATTACATGTGTTTGTTTGCGTAGTATGGTGTTGTTGATGTGCACTTATTAGTAGTATGAAACCAACAACTTAACTTGTTATGATATCCACTTATGGTTGATGCTGTTGTTTTATTACTCTGTAACAAATGTAGTAATACATAAATAATAATCTTACGCACTTACGCACAACTTGCTGCTCGACGAAAAGCCCCCCATGGCAAGGGATATCCACTTCAGGTCAGGTCACATGTCTTAAACACAAATAACCTGAACAGATGGCATTTATAGCCGTGTTATCTTCAAGACGTGAAGGACATCAACAGAAATACCTGAGGCTCTTTTGTCTTGCCTTGCTCTTAAAGCACAACGTTAACAGATCAAGATTCAGAGGGCTTTGAGCCCGGGAAGGTAAAACCAGTCTGACGAGGAAGTGCTCCGTGCAGCCAGGTGCTCATTATCTCAGTGTTCTATTAAAGGGGAAGTATTCGCTATCAAGATGAGGTTTTCCCCCGCAGCCGCCGTCTTCCTTGTTTTTGAAGTGAACATTTGAGAACACCTGCTGCTCTGACAATCGCACAAGGAAGTAGAGGCACACAAGCGAGAAGGAGGTGTGACTTGGCATTGTTCTGGCGTTCCCAGTAGTATGATTTGACCTTTTTTTATTACATTCTCTTATCTCTCTCGCTGCTGTCAACTCGTAGCGCTAAGCTAAGTAAACAAACGGGAACGAGGGGAGGCGCCTCGACGACACGGCTTTGCCTCGCATCCCTCTGTAAAGCAGCACCATCTAGTGGCCGAGTGAGGATATTAGAATTGTCCCGGGAAAAACAAAGCGATCGGTTCTCTGACACTGAGTCAGAGAATCAGCAGGTCACAGAGACGGGAATTACTAACAAAAGGGGAAGAGCTCCTTCGAAGTCCCTCCTTAAATCTAATTGATATCCTCTTGTGTTTAACACTGTATAAATTGTATTAGAGTGTCCTTTTTTGTGCTTTTATTTGTCTGTTTTACAACTAGATAGTTGAATTGTACAACACTATGTCAGCCAACTGTTGTTGTTTTTAAAGGGCTCCATAATAAACTAGATCTTGACAGAAACATTTCCCCGTCGCCACAGAAACGGTACGACGGGCGCCACGGGGCACGGCCGCCAGCCCCCAGCACCCCCCCACCATCGAGCTGCGCCACCGCTCGCGCTCCCCGCACCCCCGGCCCACGCCGCGCCGCTCGCCCTCCGAGAGCGGCCACGCCCGCACCTCCTTGGAGGACCCCCACCTGGCGTCCTCCCAGCTGCCCGACAGTAACCACCACCTGCCCGACGACATGTACCCGCTGTCGCTGTCGCCGCCGCCCCTCTCCCTGAACGGCCGCTGCACCACGCCGCGCGAGGCGCCCTGCCCCCCGGGAAGCCCCCCCGGCGGCCAGGACGCCCCGCACCCCCCGCCGCCACGCGTCATCCAGCTGATGCCGAGCGCCATCATGCACCCCTGCTGCTGAGCCCGGGCGCGGCGGCGGCGCGGAGGAGGAGGGAGGCGTGGCAAACCGCGAGCTGAGGCACAGCCACGTGGCGGTGCCCTCGCAGCCCGGCCTGGAGAACGGGCGGGGCGAGGGGGGAAGCTCCACCCCCACCACCAAGCTCAGCCTGGCCCAGCAGCAGCAGTCTGATCAACCAGCAGCAGGAGGAGCTTCTACCGCAACCATGTCATCATGCCGTGTCCCCGCCGGAGGAGCCCGCCATGCCCATCGGGAGGATAGCAGGTACGCTCGGAGTGAGGGCGTTTAGCGGACGCCTTTATCCAAGGGGGACTGACGGTGGTGACATTGGTCCGGAGTAGGGCTGGGTATCGCGGCCAATTTTCATGAATCGATTCGGTTACGATTCGATTCAATCTGCTCTTAAGTAATGAAAATGGCTCAACTGTGTTGGGAAATACAAAGCTACTTTATTTTTTCTCTTCATCTTAAACAACAGGTTGTGTAAGTGCAAACTTGTCAATTGGACAGTTTAAACTTGAGCTGTAAACAAAACTGTGTAAAAGTCACAAAAGTGCAATTTTGAAATTAGAAAGGAATTGCAAGTGAAAGTGTATGTGAGCTACAACATTCCCTCACTGCAAAATGCATTAAAAAAATATAATGGTAGCAAATAAATAAATAATAATAGTAATAATGGATCTCATGCCCTATGAATCGATATATCGATCCAAAATCGATTAAATCGTTTTTTTTTTACCAAGCCTTAGTCAGAAGAAAGGAGAAACAAGAATACATCGCTCTCAGACAGTAAGAAACAAAATTCCAAGCACTAACAACCGCTAGGTTAACCCATTCCCCCTTACACAACAACGATAGCTAGGATAAGATTCTACACAATGCTAAGTACTGTTTGGAAGTGCCAGGACATACAACACACAATAAGTGCGTACATTAAGTGCCAGGACGTACAACACACAATAAGTGCGTACATTAGGTGCCAGGACGTAGAACCTCTGAGCCAGTAGAGTCAGGTAGGGTCTTGGGGCCGCGGTGGGTCTTTTCATCGTCCTTTACGCCGTCAGGCCGGCCCTGGGATCAAAGCCACACCGTCGTGATGCTGCTGACCCTGTGTGACCGACCGCACCTCGGTTCCTGGGAGTGGTTTTGAAACACTTTGTACTGGTTTACTGTACCTCTCCTTTGACAGTAGAGACTTTGTTTTGATTTGTTCCATTTAATGCTCTCTAAAATGATGACATTCTTTTAGAGAAAAAAGTGTTGTTGCCGCGTTGACTGCCTGGTATGCGTTCCACGTTTGTTGAGGTTCTGCTTGGTTCCCGACCCCCAGACTGCAGGCTGCTGTGGGACTACGTCTACCAACTCCTGTCTGACAGCCGGTACGAGAACTACATCCGCTGGGAGGACCCCACCAGCAAAGTCTTCCGCATCATGGCCCCAATGAACTGGCCCGACTCTGGAGGGAACCACAAGTAACTAGGATCAGATCAGATCGCATTAGACTAGGCTGGGCACTTGTTCTGTTCCCCCGGGGTATATCTGTATATCTGTAGGCTGCAGGTGGTATATCTGTAAGCCTGCAGGGGGCGCCAAAGTACCCTCCCCGCCCCCAATACTATAATCCGAGTCCACAAGGTTGTACTGGCAGGCTTTCCGCACCACAAAGGCACAGAGGATTTCTTGCAAGGGAAAGGAAAGGGATGGACTGTGTTTGAACATGTTTTAATGTCTGATCCCTGTCATCGTGGTGATGGTATAGTTTGATTTGATTTGAAATGTTCGAAATGTAAACAACCGTCCTGATTTTGTCCTGCACCCATGCAGGACTTTTAGTATATTTAACTAGTTATACTTGGTCGGCTTAGCTCAGGAGGTAGAGCAGTTGTCTTGTAACCGAAAGGTTGCTAGTTCGATCCCCAGCTCCTCCTAGCTCGAGTGTTGATGTGTCCCTGAGCAAGACACTTAACCCTGACTGCTCCTGACGAGCTGGCTGTCGCCTTGCATGGTTGACTCTGCCGTCGGTGTGTCAATTTGTGTATTAACCCATGTAAGTCGCTTTGGATAAAAGCGTTTTTTTGCTAAATGCCCTAAATCTAAATGTAAATGTAAATGAACACAATGAACCGTATTTTCCGCACTATAAGGCGCACCGGAGTATAAGTCGCAGCAGCTAAATTGAATGATGTGTACATATATAAGCCGCGCTGGAGCCCCCCGCTGTAAGGTGTGTGTGTGTGGGGGGGGGGGTTAGCTAGTGGCCGTTAGCTGTTAAAATCCATAGATTAGCCGCACCGCTATATAAGCCGCAGAATCGAAAATGGGGAAAAAGGCGCGGCTTATAGTCCAAAAATTACGGTACCGAAAAATCTGTATTTTTTTGGTAAAGAAGAGACTTTCAACACATTCAGTTTTTCTTACGATTATGAACCACATCCCGATCAACTTGTGAGTATTTCCCGCGTGGTGATGTGACGCCCTGCTGTTTGTCCACAGAACCGGACCAACATGACTTACGAGAAGATGTCGCGGGCCCTGCGGCACTACTACAAGCTGAACATCATCAGGAAAGAGCCAGGACAGAGGCTTCTCTTCAGGTAGTCGCCCCACAAAAGGCCCACACTCGGAAATGGACTTAGGGGTGGGCTTAGCCCAGGAGGTAGAGCAGTTGCTAGTTCAATCCCCAGCTCCTCCCTAGCTGAGTGTTGATGTGTCCCTGAGCAAGACACTGCTCCTGACGAGCTGGCTGTCGCCTTGCATGGTTGACTCTGCCGTCGGTGTGTCAATGTGTGGATTAACCGATGTAAGTCGCTTTGGATAAAAGCGTCTGCTAAACGCCCGAATTGTAATTGTAGACTTCCGCCTACTCCCAGAAGTAGACTTCCTTCCACCCTCAGAAGTAGACTTCCTTCCACTCTGTGTGCGCGTGTTTGCGCATCTTCACGTGTCTTTGTGCTTCTGAAAACTCACTAGGACTCGTGTGTGTGTGTGTGTGTGAGTGCTTACCTTTACCGCACTATTTGAACCCAAAAGAGAGGCAAGGGAAAAAACCTCTGGAATAAACATGAATCTAAGGACCAGAAAATGGTTCTGTGACCCTTTATCAAGCTACAAAGTGTCAGACACGCACACCTGTAAACACTATAATGTAATTGCTTAATCTCGCACCACACTTTTTAATTGCATATTAATTAATAAAATGAATGAATGACCTTAATTAAGTATACTTTTTTTTATTAAGCGCTAAATGGTTCTCTTGCACAAACACACTTCAGTCACGGCCACGACAACATCTCCCAACAAGGCTTCCCACGCTGCATTCCATCATCTGTTTTTCAAATGGGGTACCGTGTTAACCCTGGGTATTACTCAGGGGTAATTTCAACAAAAAAAAAAAGTATTCCAATTTATGTTTCCCATGAGCAAGTTTCCAATTGAGCGCTAGACCCACACTCATTATTATGTTCATTTTATTTGTGACCTTTTAAGGGGTACTCAGCTGAAACAAAAATCTTGGAGGGGTCGCTAGTAGAAAAGGTTGAGAACTATGTGACCAAAAGGATCTCCAATCCGTGCAAGTGTTGATTCTAAACTGTGCCCCCCCTCCTCGTTGACAGGTTCATGAAAGACCCCGACGAATCATAACGACAGACGGGAGCTCTTGACCCACCTGCACTCGGACCGAGGAACACCTACTTTCAAGGAGAGGCTGAGGACGCCTGCACTAACGGCCAACAAGGGGAGACAATGGGACTGGACGTACGACACACAGCCACTCGTGGCCTTCCCCCCCCCCCAGCCGCCCCAAACCCGCTACCAGGAAGCAGCTTGCACGTATCGTAAAAGGGAACTGAATTCTTCTCGAACCTCCTCTCTTCCCGGATTAAACTGAGAAAGCTTCTTGTCGTACCCCCACCCCCCCCTCCCCACCCCCCCCCCACCCCACATTGCCTTTTGACCTGAGTAGTCGTGGTGTCCGTGTGTAGACGTGACTCTTGTTCAATGTTCATAGTCGACAGGAACCGAGGGAGAGAAGCAGAAGGGGAGACTTCTTTAAAAGGTGCTGGCATGAACATCTTCACCTCTCCTCCTCATTTTAATCAACTCTGAACGAAAGGGGTCACCTTGTTATATGTTGGTTTTTGTCTCTGTTTGCTGATTTTTCTCCCCCCTCAAATCCCCCCCACCCCACCCCCAACCCCTACTACCCCCAAGCTATATTAACATGCATTTTGCAATTTGTGTAAATAGAGAGTGTTGCGTGTTGCACTTAATGTTTACGATAGATAAACCTTTTTGATCTTGTTACCCTTGAGTCATCGTTAATGGTGCTGTCGTATTCATCGTGATTACTTCAGACATTAAAGAAAGGGGCTATTTATATTGACTTATGCTTACCGTGTCACATATATAAATGAATCGCTTAATTTACATTTATAATTAATAATTGTTTCACCTTCCTTTAAATCCATGCATCACTTAGTATATTTATCATGAATTTGTTTAACATTTCCTTTGAGTCAACTTCATCCTCGTTGCTTTGATGTTGCTTGTACTGAGACACGCCCACACGGGTGCAGTACACGACAGCTTTGAAGCGTGTACCGGCAGACCACCAACAACTGTACAGACGAGAGGTCACCCGCATTGTAAAGACATTATATAAGCAAATTAGATCCCAAACATTCATTTTTCACAGGACAATAATTTATCTAATTGACAAATGCAACATCACCGCGTTAATCTTATTATAGTAGGCCTTATTAATTTATAGATATTTTGATTAGTTTGAACGTGATTGACGCAATGATCTGTATCTTATAAATCGAATGTGGTTTTCTTCCTGTCAATTTAACTGAACGTTAAAAATGTAAATCCCATGTCGATCTGATGTGCATGCCTCGGTCACGATGCACGCAGATCGGACGGGTGTAGACGCGTGCGCCCCGCGTTCACTTGTCGCCATAATAATTGGCTCACGTTACGCGCACCTTCGACTCCAGAACGCGCGGGTTGCAGACCGGAGGAGGCCGCATCGGTTACTGGACGTTTTACTTAATAGCGCGTCCGTTATATCAGTGCAGATACTCGAGAGACACACCTCTGCACGACGCAAGAAATATACTATACAATACATTTAAACCATCTCAGGTCCGTTTATACTTGGATTAACCGGATCAAGTTGTGTGATTGAGGAGGGACCATTGTCTTGCGGTAGATGAACGTCCAGTCTGCTGTTAAACAATACTATAAAGAGAACATGCTTTTTTTGTATCGCTACATGTCTCCGAGCGCGGAACACCTCTGGATGTTAGGGGGGCGCTCGGCGATCGATGTTTAACGCGGAAGCCGGAGCCTTCGAGGGCGTGAGGTGCCCGAGGGGAGCGGGACATTACAGTAGGATGCTAACTCCCCGCCGGATTATTGTTCCAATGAGACCCTCACCTTGACCCGACATATTAACCTCAATAACGATTGACCTGCTCGCATTGACTATTGCAATTCAGGCAGGAATAGACTAATTCCTTCATTATTATGTTATTTAGGAAGGATCAATCTATATATTTTTATATTCTAATCTTCTCGCCTATGTAGCTGTATGCTATTGGTGAATATGGATGACTGTCTCCCCAATTCATCCTGCAAATTTCTCCTCTATAGCCTTGTAAACCTACGACGTCCAACTGATAAATCATTACTACCATAATCAGTAACACCTAGCCTGCCACAATTTTAAATCCCCATAGTTGCTATCTGTTGGAAATTGAAATCTAAAGAAGTTGTTGTTTCAAGCCATGGTGTTGCATCCAAAGACTAATCAAGGCATTAGGCCGTTGAGAAGTCCGAGGACCTGCTTGTACTTCTATGGATGGTAAAACTGAAACATTGTTGTTTGACATAATTATTTAAAATAGCCACAGTCAGTTGATAATCCCAGAGTTTAAATAGCTTTCACATCTTTGTTTATCATGTGTAAAGAAACGTGAGAACGTTTGGTCTGAGATTACACTAATCTCCTTCGCTGACCTTAGATATAATTCTCTTATTGTTTATTACAGGTGTTGCCCACACCGTAACACAGTTTATAAACCCTTTCCACTCTGTGTTAGGAAATCTAGTCGGTTGTGCTATTGAATTGTTCAGGCAACACAATGACCCTAAGGTGGGACTCGAAGTACCAGAACCACACATTACCTAAATCAGCAGGTGAGCCTGCATCCATACTTGAGGTGCCCTCCAGAAGTGAAGAAAAAAGTTTTATTTTCACAACAGAATTCCTACTGCCAACATCCTCTGTATGAATATAACGGCGAAAGCCACTGCGGTACAAAATTTGATTTAATTTCTTGCTTTAAGGTGATTGCCAGATGCTTCATCTGAGTTCGTACTTTTTATTTCAACTTTATCAATGGTTTTT